>JAULKM010037871.1:0-13337 GCA_032355605.1 Rubia tinctorum
AGCCGGCCGATCGTCGTGTCTTCAAATTCCATCGCTACGGGTGAACCGTTGATCCATTTTGAGAGTTCTTGTAGTCAATTTTACAGTGCTCGAGAAGACGAATCCAATGGTACCACCCTCAGAGGTTGGTTCTTCTTGGATTGTTCCCATAACTCGGTTAAAACTTCCGGATCACAATTCATCCGCTTCTTTGTCTTCCTTCTCCTACCCTTTTATCTTCTACCACGTTTTGACTCGTGGCCTTCAATCTTCCACCATCTTTGCGAATGACCTTCAATAAAATACTCCAAAGTGCTTACGAGAAATCTATAAATTAAGCTCACAAAAAAGAATATAGATGCTCATAAGGACCAAAAATCCATTAGACTTAACCTAGGTTACAAAATGAAGGATTTTGATACGAAACCGAAAATGGTTATCTAAACCTCTTGTGATGTAAAACTATCTAAATCTAGCAATTTTCTAACTAAAAGATAACAAAAGATATGTTAAATATTTCGGAAAATATATGCATTTGACGTCACATCGGAAGGCAAAGTTAAACAAACGTAGGAGTTGGTCTATGCAGAAGTTATTCGCCTGATAAAAACATGTGAATGATGTCAATGTGTGGAATCAAATCCAAAGAATCAATCAGCAATTTTAGATTCTCGAGAAGGATAGTAATTTAAGGTGCAACTTAACATTTGTAGAATGTTTTAGTTAACTCTCAAATAAATTTGGTTGCAGTTAAACCTTTTCTCTCATTTTCAACCTTTGTGTGTTGGTTGGCCACCAACAGAGTATCATCATTGAAGTTGGATCTTCAATCATTGATGAACTACTCCAACATTGACCCGTTAACAAACCCATGAGCTCAAATTAGTATTTGTGACCAAATCATAATCGATGGTTGGATTTTTTTTTGTTTGAGTACCATATTATTTTCGTTATTAAAAGTTTTAAAAATTATAATAATCTCATTGCAACAAATATAAGCAACATCAAATTGTTATTTTAGTTATATTAAATATAAAATAACCCTATCCATCAATTAGATGGTCTAATAAAAAAATACTTTACGTTTATTTTTCTATATGAATGTACAATCACAAAATCTTGTTTTACACCGACTAACTCTTAGACGAGATCACTTTATAATTGATGTAACTAATTGAGTCGTTTGATTTTTGCTTTATTTATTACAATTAGGTTCTTATTACTTTAATTGATATAACTAATTGAGTGATTTGATGTTTGTTTTATTTATTATGTTCTTATAACTTTGAAAACTTTTTAATTGTATACATGATTATACTTTGACCCTAAAAATTATTTAAAAGAGAATTTCTATCATTGGTCTAACAGCTAGTTGATCCAACAGGAGACTTTGTCACGTATAATTTAGTATAAATTAAGATAATTTTTTCATGAATAAATATAAAAATGTGTTATTTCTAAAATACTTATTAATTTGCTACTTGGGGATGGAAAATTGATATAATAGTACTGACCCAAACCACTAAACAAACTGATCATAGTGAAGCATCAAGAGAAATGAATGTATAATATTCCATCCACACTTCCGGTCAAATATCAAAGCAATCAAGACTAAGAAAAAATGATGATCCCCTACTAAAAATTCAATCTGTCTCCATTGATCATGTTCAAGCCATTTCCCTATACTAGGAGACTAAACCTGATTGTTTTAACTGCCGAAAATAATTTTACATCGGTGTATGGGAATAATTATAATTATAATTAACTCCAACTTGATTCCAAAAATAATACTAAATAAACGACATAAACTATGTTGTAAAAGAACAAGTAAAATTTATTATCCTTGGATAGTCTAATAAACGATATCGATATTCAAATGGATCATAATCTACGAAACTGATAAATCCTCAGAAAGAACGGAATTTTCAAAAGTTCATTTTTAATAACTTTAACTTGGATTTAACCTTACCATCTGTGAAACTTTAGATACGGATTTGAAGTCATTCCAATTTACAAAAAAAAAAGGTCGCCGAGAAAATAGACTGACGGAGTTAATTCATTCTTGACACTTAGATTCAAAAACCATTTAAAAAACCACCCATTTATAATTTGAAGAAGAAACAAAAGCTTGAAAATTTAAAAATAAACTAAAACAATAAAAATACAAAATTAAGAACCTCGCATCCCAAAGAGAAATAAAATAAAGGTAGAAAATGAAATAAGCTAAAAGAGAATTACCTCCAATAAACTAGAAATCCATCTAAACATGCAGTAACTAAAAAGAGTGAGTAAAACAGAAGTTACGGGACCTTGGGTGCAATTGATTTCCACTTCCGAGCCTCTTATCTAACCTTAAATCTACGACCTATTCACTACTTTAACTACTTTTTGTGAAGATGAATCTTTTATCCTTCTTTGATAGTAGTTTACAGGAGTGCATTCGACATCTCTTAATAAAACTCATTAATGACCCCTTTAGTCGAGAAATTCCTGAAGATATCCCATTAATGACATTGAGTACGAAGAATCAACAAACTTGGTAACACTTATAATATTTAATTTAAATGTCTAAGCATTGAACCAATCTATGCATTTACTAAGATTAGTCAAGAAAGTTCAACATTCATAGACCTCTCCTATATGCTACCTTAAAAAACATGACAAAGAGTTCAACATCAACATATTCATATAGAAATTATCAAATCATAAACCCAATTAGAAGTTCTGACTCATGCTTTTGGATTCCATATCAAGAGATAGGAAACTTAGCTACTTTTACCCAACCCTAACAAGTTATCATACAAGTATTTCATATTCTCAAACTTCCAAAAACATTAATGATATCAACAACTAACATTAAAACTTTCATAAATGCACAATAGAAAAGGCAATACATTGGTAGTAAGAATTCTCAAGACAAGGGCAAGGATGCCTCAGTCAATTGCTCCCAAGTACAAAACTGACCTAGATAATCAAAACACATAACATGGAACAAAAATCTACAAAGAAACAAGAAGTAATTTAAGTAGAAGTGTAAAAACTAGGGTTTTGAAGCCCCCAAGTCGGGCCAAGAGAACTAAGAAATGAGTTGATGAAGTGCTATTTATAAAACAATAAAAAAAAGGGAGTAAAAAGCAAGTTGTAGGGTGATTTTTGTGACCCGCGACACCTTCCTCGTGACTCACGATACTGCAGTTTTGAAAAATCACCTTCCAGTAAATCCTTATTCACGAGTCGCGACACAAATTCGTGGGTCGTGACACAACTTAGTCTATTTTTTTTTGCTTCCTCCGGGTGAACCGTTGATCCGTTTTGGGAGTTCTTGCAGTCCCTTTTATAGTACTAGAGAATAAAAATCCACTGATGCTATCCAAGAACACCAATTCTTCTCGGAGCATTCTCAAAATTCTACTTCAAAACTTAGATCATTCTTCACCCTCTACTTTGCTCCCCTTCTTCACTTTATCTTCTACCACTTTGGAAGTGTCCTTCATTCTTCTACCATTATTGTGAATGGCCTTCTCTAATATTCTACCATCCATGCGAATGGCCTTCTTCATGATAGTCTCCAAATAAACTCACAAAACATATATGAATTGACCAAATCATAAAGGTAGAACACGTTACACACCACATACTTACAAACTAGGGAAATGAGGGAAAATAACCACACAGGGTGATTCTAAACCCCTATTTTGTAAAACACCTAATAATCTAACTAACCAACAATAAAACAAGCTAAAATTATATGTTAATTTTACTAAGAAAACATCAAAATCAAGTCTCATCTTGGGTTGTGTGTCTCGTGAATTTCATGGATACGTTTTCAATGGGATACACATGTGATATTCAATTTCCTAGTTAGCTGATCACGCGAATGTGTCACGCGTTGTCTTCCTCTTCATTGGAACTTCTAACTTCGCTGGAGTCACGCTGAACTGGGACTTGCAGGCGCTACCGGGTAATTTTGAAGACGCCAGATAAACAATCGCTAGAGGAGCCGGATTCATTGGAGATCGAGGTTAATACGGAATACCAGGGGTAAACGGATCTCAATTTGAACACCGGGCTTCTGCAGTGGAGATTCGGTCGGAGAAACAGCAAAAATTGGAGCTGCACTTAACGGCGAGCAGAACACCCTTCAGATCTGTGGAGATGATGAAGCAGCGATGGACAACAACGTTGTCGCTAATAAACTTAAGCGGCGACGAGGATGTCCAGCGTTGGTCAGCCTCAATTATGATTTTTTTTGATTTTTTGACAATAAAAATAAGGATATGAAGGTACCAACTGATGTCGCCCTACGATACCAATTGATGTCGACCGATATGACGTTTACCAAAACTTTTTCTTTGCTCTGATACCAAGTGAAATGAACCTTAATGCAAAGACTTTGGATTGCAGAACTTGATTGAATCTTGGTTATATTAAGGGTTCTCACAAACCCTGATAAAGCTGCACATATTGATCACCAACCAGCCCTCGGGATCAGCTCCCAATTCGTAAATTTTCTCACTAATGAAAGGGTATTGATTCTTAACTAGCCCGCATGATTAAGCAACAGTGAAAACACTAGCAAGCAATTAAGTATGAACTCGAAATTTTTGAATATATGATTGATAAAAGTGTAAAAGTAATTAAATTTTCAAAATCATCCCCTATTTATAGTACCTAGGTGTGGCCTTCAAGAATACAAATTAGACAAGGATTTTGTAACTCCTGCCGGAAATTGGAATGACTTATGTCAGCTTTAAAAAGCTAAAACCATATCTAACTACAATAATTAATTTAAATCTAAATGATGACCATATTCATCCAAGTAAATCAATCCAAGTATTGGTTGAATTATTGAATGAATATGTCATAGTGAAACTTACCAAACCTAATTCTAATCAAATTAGAACTGAATATTGTCAACTCTAATTAAAAATATAGCCAAAACCCTTCTAAGCCAACATGGCTGAGTTTATAGGCTTTATTCATAATA
This sequence comes from Rubia tinctorum, assembly GCA_032355605.1. Lineage (NCBI taxonomy): Eukaryota > Viridiplantae > Streptophyta > Magnoliopsida > Gentianales > Rubiaceae > Rubia > Rubia tinctorum. The sequence continues at coordinate 4,967 of JAULKM010037871.1, forward strand.
ATAATAATAATAATAATAACTAATATGATCACACTACCTCATTAAAAAAACCAGTGAGAAAAAGAGTATGCTGTTATCTTCCAAAAAACCCAATCTAATAATAAATTAAGAAAACTATAATAAATGATATTTTTGATATCGTATCAGGGGTTGTCCGAGTCAGAACTGAGTTACTTAAGCTAGTTGGTTTAGCCTGAGTTGTTCTGGATCTTGACCCGATCGCCCAGCCCATTAACGCCCAAGTCTCTACCGAGCTAACTGCGTCCTTGTACAAAGCAGGCGCCAATGGCTACTGAGAAGGAGCTCTAATAGTCTCCGTGTACGTCGAGGATCTGAGAGTTGCTCGAACCTATGTCGAGAGTACCAGAGTTCTACCTGAACCTATCTCTACTGGAAAGCCACCGATAGCCGACGAGTCGATATGGCACTCTAATAGACGTTGCGTAGAGGACATCGAAAGGCCATCACCTGGGTCGATCTCCACCGGAAAGCCACAGAACTTTGTCAAAGAGCTGAATCTCCACCAATCTGCATCTTCATAGAAGGTTAGAGAATTGCGATAAGGGTGTTGGAGAGGGTTAGATTGAAGGGGTCGCCGTAGGAAAGGTGGCATTCGTCGGCGACCCCTGAACGGAATCTGCCCTAGGGTTTTATAAGTGAGGGCTGTTATGGTGTTTATTGTTTAATATAGAGAAATTTTGCAGTTGGCAAACAATAACACAAGAAGCATATTACTACTACAAATTAGAGCTATTGTTACACTTTGCTTGTAACACTTATTAAAAATGTTACAATAACTTATAAAGTGTGTTACATAAATATTGAAAAGTGTTACCTAAAATTTAAAAAGTGTTACGTTAGATCTAATATAACATCACCTAAGGTAATACCTCTAAATGTGTTACAATAGGTTCAAAGTGTTACAATAACACCTAAAGTAACACTTTTACTAGTATTACCTTATGTGATGTTACATTAGATCTGATGTAACACTTTCTAAATTTTAAATGACACTTTTCAATATTTATGTAACACGTTTTAAAGTTTAAGTAACACTTTATATGCACTTATAACATTTTCCATAAGTGTTGGAAGGAAAGTGTTGCATTAGTCTTAGTTTGTAGTAGTGTATTTTGCCATTTGCATCTAGTTAAATTTAACTTCTGTTGACATATTGAGGAGAAAAATGTCTTTTTCTATTCAACCCTAAAATTCTTTGCAATTTTGAGGAAGTATATATTTTTTGTACTCTTATATGTTATAAATAATTAAAATTAATTATTGGATAAGCTAATTAATTAATATTTTTGAAAATGGACAATTTAAATTGAAGAGAAAGTCTCCCAACTAACAGTTAGACTAATTATGAAAGAACTTGTTTCAATAATTTTAAGGACTAATTCCAGTTCCCAAGCTAATGGGAAGCACTCTTATTGCCCTAATTTCCAAGAAAGAAAACCTGAGTACCTTTTCGTACTTTAGGCCAATTAGTTTGAGTAACTTCTCAAGCAAAATCCTAACCAAAATCATCACTCATAGGTTGAATCCACCAATGCCAAACCTGATTTCACCTAAGAAATCTGCATTTCAAAATGGGAGGGACATCATTGACAACATTCTATTAATGAATGAGGCTATTAAGTTGACATATAGAAAAACTGAGAGTTACATAATAGTTAAGTTAGACATGATGAAGGCCCTCGGCAGGGTCTCATGGTCAATCCTAAACACTCTTTTATTAAGATTAGGCTTTCATGGTCCCTTTGTTAGGTTAATTTTAGGAAATCTAAGCAGTGCATGGTTCTCAGTCCTAATAAATGGGGCTTCAAAAGGTTTTTTTAAACCTTCAAGAGGTCTAAAACAAGGTGACCCACTTCCACCCTTTTTGTTTAACCTGATCACTAAATTCTTAACAAAAGGGCTTAAAAACTATTCAATGAGGGATCATTGGATAGGTATAGACTCCTTGATGGAACCAAGAATATAACACACCTCTCATTTTATGATGTCACAGTCATCTTCTTAAAATCCGCAAAGAATCAATAAAAAAACTGTATACATTCCTTACATTGTTCCAAAAAGCAACGGGCCAAAGGATGAATTTTTATCAAAGCTCATTTATGCATGGAATATACATGAGCTCTGTAAAGATAAGGGAAATCAAGCATCTCACGGGTATGACACAAACCTTCTTTCACATACCTGGGAGTTAACTTGTAAAAGGGTAGGAAAAAATTCACATTTTAACCACCTAATACAAAAAATTAACTTCATATTAACCAACTAGAAAAACCAGCGGCTATCATCATCAGGTAACCTTATACTAATAAAACATGTGCTAGCCTCAATCCCCCAACACACCTGGCAAGCCATTTCCCCGACAAAGACAGTCACATCTGACATAGAGATGATATGTTCATATTTTTTCTAGGGCATTAATGATAAGGGAAAAAAAGAAAAAAACATTGGCGAAGCTGGAGTAGCATGAGTTACGCTGTAAGTGAGAAACGATATAGGAACTAAAAGAATGGATATTACCATTGATGTTTTCTCAGCAAAGCTTTGGTGGAAACTCCAGGTTGGAGGCTCCATGTGGTCAGAATTTATGTGGTCTTTACCCCAAACTTACAGAACATCTAATGCTTGGTTAGATATGGTGAATTAGATGCTAGATGTACTCTCAACTCTTGCATTAGACCAGGTTAGGAAAAATGCATTTTTTGGATTGCAAATTGGAAAGGCAGATGTATTTTACAGTACAAGTGGACCATGGATGAACTTCCATTTCATAACTTAACTGTTGAACGATTCAAGACCAATAAAAACCTCTATATGCCAAATCTAGAAATGGGATTCTCTACGGATATTATGCGGGTACTCAGAGAGGAAATAAAACTCACAAATGGAAAGGACAATTTAATTTGTCTACTAGAGAAGATCGGTAAATTCTCAATTAAAAGTGCATATGAAGCTTTTAGACCTAAAAGATCATCACCTGTAATGGAGACAATGGTATGGCACTCCTCAGTTCCTATAAAGTGTTCTATCTTTTTTGGAGAATGATAAATTGATTATTCCCCTTTGATGAGCAACTGAAACAACAGGGATTAAATTGGGCATCTAAATGTACTCATTGTCAATCAGAGGATACTCTAACACATTGCTTTAATTATTGATCATTCTCGATGCATATCTGGGAATGATTTCATGTTCTTTTTCACTGTCTGATAGAATAGTTCCATCTATGCTGGCTAGAATAACTTTGTACCTTAATTCCAAAATCAAGTCAGTGGTTAAGAATTTTACAGGATGCATATTTTTATTTGCTAGGAAATTTAGAAGGCTATAAACTCTCTCTTGTATGAAGGGAAAAATCCAACCCCTAGAATAACTTGGAACTATACAGTGCAAGGCTTTAACTTAGCCTAATTTTTCACACCTATTCAGATGGGAAGTATATCTGACATGAATTATGTTCAAATGGGTGTAATCTCTCACTATAACCCTACAAAGAGAAATAAACTGCATCTTCTAGTGTGGGAACCAAATCTGGAAGGGGTTAAATTTAATACTGATGCTTCATTTGTAGGTGGAATAGAAGTTATTAAGAGGAACTCATATAGAGGCTTTCTTAAAGCGGTCCAATCACGGATAACTGCACTTAGCCCACTTCAATTGGAAATTCTTTCTACACAGTGTGCGGTAGGAATGGCGATGCAAGGGGAGAAGACACAGGTTGAATTTGATTGCCTGGAGGCTATTCAAAATAATTTAAGGCGGGTAAGCATATGACTAGAGGCTACACTCGGAAGTCTGCAACCTTAAGGACCTCATTTCAACCAAAGCTATAACAGTGAAACACACCTTCAGGGAGAACAATAGCGTAGCAGACTAGTTGGCAACGAATGCTACATCTAACGAGCATTACAAAAATACAAATTATAGAACCCTGCAAAACATTTTAAAGGGAATACTGACTATGGACTTCAACAAAACTCCCTCCACAAGGGAAGTTCTAATTTAGTCAAGTCTAATTTTGTAAATAATATCCTAGAAATATTTTGTATTATAGTCCATCTCCTGTGAGACCGTCTCATGGTGAGACGAGGAGTAAATCTTAAATAGCAAAAGTCTAAAACATAAACTTTTAAATTTTGGGGTTAAAAAATAAGTTTTTATGGTTCAAAGTACTTTCTTAAATTATATTTGGAACTCCATCTCTAATTAAACTTCATAATATTGCACATTAATCCTTGGTTTCACTGTGAGACGGTCTCACATGAGACTTTGTCATATATTAATCATGCCAAACTTGTCACATAGATAGTTTATCTAAGCACCATTCAAAGCCTTTGTGATATCCCCTAGTTGTTCTCCAATTTTCACATAATCGGTAGCAACCAAGCCTTGTTGAATTTTCTCGTGAACAAAGTGAAAGTCTATTTTAATCTATTTGGTCCACTCATGAAATATCATATTAGTAGAAATATGAAGAGCTCCTTGGTTATCACACCACAACTTAACCGTAACTGAAGTTGTTATCCCTACTTCAGTCAACAACTGATTTATCCACATGATCTCATGCGCAGATTGTGTCGTAGCTCTATATTCAAATTATGCACTAGAGCATGACACAACTGGTTGTTTCTTACTTATCCATGAAACCAAATCTCCACCAATAAATACATAATAGCCTGAAATAGACCTTTTATCAATCTTTGAACCTACCCAATCATCATCTGAAAAACACTCAATTTGATTATGCCCATAATTTGCATACAGGATACCTCTTCCCAATGATCCTTTCAAGTAACACAAAATCTAGTCTTATCCTACCCAATGATGAACTGTAGGAGATGACATGAATTGACTGACCATACTAATTGAATATGTAATATGAGGATGAGTCAAAGTAAGATAAGTCAACTTTCCAACAAACCTTTGATACCTTTCAGGATCTTCAAATAATACACCATCCTTTGTAAGTGTACATTAGGAATCATTTAAGCATTACCAGGCCTGACTCCTAATTTTCTAGTCTCAGTCAGTAAGTCAAGTACATACCTTCTCTGAGATAGAAATATAACTTGTTTACTTTGAGTAACCTCAACTTCCAAAACATACTTTAGCACCCCCAAAATATTTCGTGTGAAACTAATTGTGAAAATGAAATTTTGGAAATGAAATTCCTTCTGTATCATTTCATGTAATAACAATATCATCCACAAACACTACCAAAATAATCATTTCAACTTCTGAGCGTCTAAAAAATACTGAATGGTCAGATTTGCTTTTCACAGTACCAAATATCCCAATGGACTTACTAAACTTCCAAATCAAGCACATGGACTTTGTTTTAGACCATACATAGATTTCCGAAGATGAAAAACTCGCCCTGACCCCCCCCCCCCCCCCACCTCTCACCCCAAAGCAACAAAACCTGGAGGTTGCTCCATATACACCTCCTCATTAAGATTACCATTAAGGAATGTGTTTTAACATCAAGTTAGTGCAAAGGCCATTGATTAGTAGTTGTCAAGGAAATAAAAAAATCTAGAAGATGTTAACTTGGTAATAGTGCATCGAATTATACCAAAGATAATTACGAGCTCTAAGCCAAACATTTAATTACACGATCTGGTGGTAGGTATGATCACCCCGACCAGTATAGCAGCGAAAAACTTTGTTTCCCTAAAAGATTGGCAAGATTTTTCCTTATTTTTAACTAGCGATTTTGTACCCAAAGTGATTTGAAAGTGATGAATAATTAAAACTAAAAATTGAGGGAAAAAATATAATTGAAAATTTGTTACAGATTGTGAAAATATTTAAACTATAATAAGAAAATTATGGTTCCAATCAATTCCGTATTGACTTTCTATCTTGATCCTTAATGTAATGATAACTTAAAATCAATGCAAACAAGTTGGTTATGACTGCAAGCAACCGATCTTTCCTTACATTATCGATAATTAGGAGGATGACTCACTTAATATTTCTCTAACTAACATATAATTTAAGAGACGCTCTACAGATTTAATATTCTAACAACATTAATAATGAGAAACACCCAATTCATAACCAACAAACTTTGGCGTTGGATTGTTAAACTTAAATTGTTGATCCCTTAAATTACCCCTAATCAAACTTAAGTCACACTATGAATGATTGGTTCAATTGGAATTAAATCAACTAGTTTGCTATAAAATATTGTGCACTAATCAATAACATGAAAAAAATTATAAACATTATAATCAAGAACAACATATGCTGGCATGCAATCAAAGGATAAAAGCTAATTAGATCTCGCGAGAATTGACGCCACTACTTCCTTGATCTTTACCTGAAAAGATGAATTTATCTAGAAGACATAATTGGATTAATCTTCAAAATAATAAATAAAAATATGATGGAAAATATATCGATGGTGAAAAAATGATGAACACTGCGTATGTATCTCGCGCAGGAGAAAAACGTACCATAATAAAACATAGAATACGGGACATATTATGTTCTCCCTTATCTAAAAATAACATCCAAAATATATGAAAATGTCTTTTCCTAAAAACTAGGAGCCTTCAAGTAATCCAATTCTAATTTTATGTTGGACTTGGCAAAATTATACCAACAAAGTATTCCACCATAATATCCAGCTTTCCTTCACAAAAAAATCTTCTTCTTCAGTTCGCTAATCATGTATGTATTCGCAAATCCAGCTTTCTTTCCTTTTTTTCTTTGGTTCCATGTGTCAATAATATTGATTAGTATGAGCATACCAACCAATAATCGTAGTGACTCGTTAATTCCATTCCAAAATTTTAAATTGCAATAAAATATCATCAAAACCTAATTTCCAAAGATTTGATCAATATATCAACACATATACATACCAAAACATATGGTAATATCAGCCCAATCAGGCAACAGTAGAGAAAGTTTCGGAATAATCAACGCCATACTTTTGTGCATAGACCTTATGAACACGATGGGCTTTCAATCGAGCAACTGACCCATCAGGATTAAACTTCACGAGAAACGCCCATTTGCAGCATTTACCCTGTTTCTATATGTAAATCAACCAAGTCCCACATACCTTTTTTATCTAGAGCACATGTTTCTTATATCATGGCATTGTGCCAACTAGGATCAGAAATGGCTTCACGAACGGTTTTAGAAATAGAGACAAAATTAAGGGAAGCAACAAAAAAATGAGACAAGGATGATAATTGATCATAAGAAACAAAGGTAAAAATATGATAAGTAAATTTACGTTTACCTTTGCCTAACACAATTGGAAGATTATCGTTCGGAGATGGATCAAATAACGAAGTAGCATGCGAGAGAATGTGAAGGACATGATACAGAAGGATGGCACCTAGAGTAAACTTGGAGTATAAGAGGGATAATAAGAGATGGTTTTGAGGTAGATGTGGAGGTTGTGATCGAATAGACTAATAGATTGTCTTATAAGAATTTAGCATCAATAGAGACCGGAAATTTGTCAAGCTTAGGACAATAGCATTGATAATCTTTTTGAAATCAAGAATAGCCCAAAAAGACACATTTTAACGACCTGGGATATAGTTTTTGAGATGTGGACGAACATCCCTAACAAAACACATACTTCTATATATTTTAGCATCAACAGGAAACAAAGATTTCTTTGGAAAAAGAATTTTGTAGGGAATATCACCGTTAAGAACAGAAGATGGCATGCGATTAACGATAAAATATGTTGTAGAAACTGTGTCGGCCCAAAACGATTTATGAACATTCATTTGAAAAAGAAGAGCCGGGCAGTTTCAAGAAGATGTCTATTTTTTCATTCTGCCTCACCATTTTGTGATGGAGTATCAACACAACAAGTTTGAAATGCACCTGAAGTGTATTTTTTTAGAATTATCACTATGCGAAGTATGGAATGAAGCATTAATATGAGTTTTAACGTTAGTAAAATATGCGCAAAACAGAGAAAAAACTCAGAATGACTTTTCATTAAATAGAGCCAAGTTATACGGGAATGATCATCCACAAAAGTAAAAAAAAATATTGAAATCCATATTAGAAAAATAGAGCATGGCCCCAGACATCAAAATAAACTAATTCAAAAGGTGCACTAGCATGTTTATTGACTCGAGAACTTGAGCTAACACGATGATGTTTGGTATACTGACATGACTCACAATCTAAGGAAGACAATGACTTATACCGAGACAAAGCTTCTGTAGTAGTGAAGTAGATGGATGACCCAACCTACAATGAGTTTGAAATGGAGATGTGACACTTGATCAAGCAATATGGCGTGATGGAGATGTATCAAGAATGGCGTGATGGGAACTTCACGTAGGGGTGTTCAAATGCAGTACCCACA
>JAULKM010037892.1:0-13334 GCA_032355605.1 Rubia tinctorum
GACTTTCACCAGCAGAGCCCAACTCGGCTTCATCAACTTCCATATCCTCTGTTGGCTGGTATGTTGGAACATACCCAGCATCTTCTGTTTCATCACCATCATTGTCAGTCAGCAATATCACTGGAGGCTTTGCTGCCCTAAGCTCCTCAATAAACTTTGCATTCTCAGCATCAAATATGATCAACTGCATCTGATTAGTAGACTTCAAAACCTTCAAACCTACAGTATCTTCCTCTGAAATTTCTTCTAATTCCTCATAACTCCTTCTCGGAATATAGCAACAGACATGGAACATGTCTTTGCCTCGGTATTCATTATGTTCCCCTCTAAGCAGTTTGACATCAAGAGTCTCAATGAAATACAAGTTCCTGATATCCCCAGATAGAAGTTCCTCCATTTTACATCCAAAAATTCTATCTTAAGATTCTCTAAACCCTTCATACCAATGGATACTCTATTCGCTTGAACCCATTTTGCAAACTCATCAATAGAATAAAAATGTTTCCATTTCCAGATGACTCGGGTAGAAGCATCGAATGTTACCTTTTGGTGTTTGGGTTTTCCTTTGCTCGATTCCTCTGGTTTCCCAGTGATAAGTAAGAGTGACCTCACCAAACCATGAGCATAATTTTCGGCTATTGTAGATGTTTCTTTTTCGGCAAAGAGTTTGAGGAAGATTGGAGAGTTTGAGAATTTTGGTAGGAGTGGGAGAGTGTAATGCTTGAAAGATGGAATGTGGAGAGCTTGAAGAATTTGAACAAAAAATAACTTCTTCCCTTTTTCTTCACCTCTCTAACCGTGCCTACATTTTTTACCTTTTGAAGACAATACTTACTTTCCTTCTCTTGTCAAATCATTTCACATCCATAACTTCCAACATATCTCCAATCACTTCAACTTTCTTCTTCATCCGCCATTTGAATTTTTTTCTTTCCCTTTTTTTTGTTTTTCTGATTTTCCGTAACAAAAAAAACTGAACCATAAATATACATACTATACATTAGAGTTTCAATCATACCTTACATTTGACATACACCAAGGTGTTGCCTAAGAAATTCAAAAGTTGAGGCGTCCAGTGGTTTAGTAAATATATCTGCATATTGTACGCATGTTGGAACATAGTATACCACCACTTATTTTCTTTCAACCAAATCTCTAATAAAATGATGCATGATGTCAATGTGCTTTGTTTTTTAGTGCTGTACCGGATTCTTAGATATGTAAATTGCGCTTTTGTTGTCACACATAATCTTTAGAGGACCTTGTCGAATTCTATAATCATTCAGCATTTGTTCCATCCACAATAATTGTGTACAACAACTTCCAGCAGCAAGATAATCAGCTTCAGCAGATGATAACGAGATTGAATTTTGCTTCTTACTATACCAAGAAACCAAATTAGAACCAATAAAGAAACAACCTCTGGTAGTACTTTTGCGATCATCTGCATTACCAAATCAGAATCACTATAGTCAATAAGACTTGAATCTTGCTTCTTAGAATACCATATTCCATAATCAGAAGTCCCACAAATATATCGAATAACTCTTTTTACTGCAGTCAAATGAGATTCCTTAGGATAAGCCTGAAATCTTGCATACGCACCTACACTAAAACATATATTTAGTTGGCTAGAAGTAAGATACAACAGACTCCCAATCATGCTTCTGTATAATTTCTGATCAACTGAAACACCTTTCTCACCCTTCACCATTTTCTGTGGTTGCTATAGGAGTTCGAATAGCACGAGCATCATCAAGACCGAACCTTTTCACAAGATTCAATGCATACTTGTTTTGGTTTATGAACAAACCATTCTTCTCTTGCTTAACTTGAAGCCCCAAAAAATAAATAAGTTCACCAACCATACTCATCTCAAATTCAGCTTGCATTAGAGACACGAAATCTTTCACCATAGAAGTCGAAGTAGAACCAAACACAATGTCATCCACATAAATTTGAGCAATCAAAAACTTTGATGATTTCGTGAGCACAAACAATGTACGATTTACTCCCCCTCAACAATAACCTTTCTTAATTAGAAAGTTTGTCAGTCGTTCATACCATGCTCTAGGATTTTTTTCCAAACCATACAGTGCCTTATTAAGACGATATACATGATGTGGATAATGAGGATCTTCAAATCCTTTAGGTTGTTCCACATAAACCTCCTCATTCACCACGCCATTCAGAAAGGCACTTTTCACATCTATCTGATATAATGTAAAATTCATCATACAAGAAATGGCAAGAAAGATGCGAATAGATTCTAACCTGGTAACTGGTGCAAAAGTTTCATCAAAGTTGACACCTTCTACTTGAGTATATCCTTGTACCACTAGTCTAGCTTTATTGCGAGTAATTTGTCCATCAGCATCTGACTTGTTCTTGAAAATCCATTTTGTACCAATGACATTAACACCTTTCGGACGGGATTAAGATACCACACATCATTAAGTTCAAACTATTCGAGCTTTTCTTGCATTGCCGCAATCCAGTATTCATCAAGTAATGATTTCTTGTAATTCTTCGGTTCAATGAGTGAGATAAAACATTGCAATCCAGCTTGCTCTCAGTAGTTCACTCTAGGAATGGATCGGGTTCTTCTTGAAATCAGTTCTGGTATCTCCTGTGTTGGAACATACGGCCTGGATGTGGGGGAGTTTGTTCCAACATACTATTCTAACACTGACCGATCTTCTGCATGTTCTTGTGTTCCAACATACTCATCTGGCTGTTCTAGAGGAATAGTCTGTGTTGGAACATACTCAACATCTGGTTCGTCATCTTTCTCCTTTGACTCTCGTTTGTCATTTGAATCATCCACAACTACATTGATTGACTCTATAAGCGTATTTGTGTGAAGATTATACACACGGTATGCTCGACTATTCACAGAATCTAGAAATATACCAACATCACTATGATTGTCAAATTTGGCTAATGGATGTTGAGTATGTTCCAACACATTTGGCTAATTGTAGAATGTAACACTTGCTTCCAAACACATGAAAGTGCGATACATTTGGCTTTCTTCCCTTCCATATCTCGTAAGAAGCCTTGTTGGTAAATGGCCTAAGATACACCCTATTGATAGGGTAACAAGCTGTATTAACAGCTTCTGCCCACCAATTTTTGTGTATACTTTTTTCTGCAAGCATTACTCGAGCCATTTACTGAAGTGTTCTATTATTCCTTTCGACAATGCCATTCCGTTGTAGAGTAATTGGAGCGGAGAATTCATGTTGAATGCCAAGTTCATCACAGAAATCACTGAATTGAGATTTTTCAAATTCCCCGCCATGATCACTTCTTATTCTCACTATCTTTCCAATCGAACTTCCTTTTTTGGTCTGCAACTTTAACACAAAACTTCTAAACACATTCACGGTATTAGATTTTTCTTTGAGAAACGCAATCCAAGTAAATCTAGAAAAATCATCAACACATACAAAGATGTACTTCTTGCCACTCACACTAGGTGTGTTGACTAGACCCATCAAATCCATATGAAGCAACTCTAGATTCCTTGAGGTAGTAATATGCTGAACTGAAGAGTGAGGTGACCGAATCTGTTTACCTTGCTGACATGGTCCGCATACAATTCCACTCTTGGTCGTAAGCATAGGCATTCCTTGAACTGCCTTTGAATTTGCAATTTTCACCAAGGTTTTGCAATTGATATGACCAAGCTTCCTATGCCACAATGTGCCTTCATCTTGTTTTGAACTTAAAAATCGTACTTCTTGCTCCAGAAGATAACAATTATCTGATGATCGAATCCCAGAGAGAACTTTATCGTTGCCATGTCTCACTACACATTTGTCTTTTTGAAATTCAACTATCATATAGTCATCACATAACTGACTGATGCTTAGCAAATTCTCCTTTAAACCTTCAACGAGCAACACACTAGTAAACACTGGAAATCCTTTAATGTGCATTTCACCTTTGCCAATGACTCGACTCTTATTTCCATCACCAAACGTAATAGAACCACAATCATAAATTTTATTTTTGTCAAAAACTCCTGAGTTCCGGTCATGTGACGAGAGCACCCACTATCAAAGTACCACGAGTCTCTAGAATATGCCCTCTATTTATAGTTCATACACCTTGCAGCCGTATAATGCCCTCTATTTATAGTCCATATGCAAATCAGAATGCTCTATAATTATCTCCATAATATTCATATTCCTTATCTTCTTTTGAAGCATATCTAATTCACATAAATAAAGGGATTTTCCTTATCTCATAATATTCTACAACTCCAATTCCTTAATTATAGGGATTTTCCATAATTCTATTATGCTTCTACAAGGCTGACTCATATATTGCATAATATCCATATTTCCATAAACCAAAATCACCACAATATTCTGCTCGCCAATTTTGCACTTCGGCAGTATGTTCCAACATGGAATGTTTTTCTTTTTTATCACAAGTTCACAAATGCCAACACATTAATCTATGAGATGCATATAATTTTACAATTTTGCACGAACCATCTTCTTCATTAGATCCAGTGTACTTTTCGCAACCCTATCGTATTTACACCCCACCGAAGCCACTTATCATACCCCAAATGTGGTCCAAAATGGTATCCAGACTGCTAAAGCAACTCATGGCGTAGATCTGTATAACATGTATAACAGACTTTAGGGGCTGTCTTGTTCAAACGGGGAAAGAGAAAGCAATCAGGAAAGGGAAAGGAAAGGAATAATCCTATTTTTTAAAATTTGTTTGGTTTAATTGTGGAAAGAGAATCAAAATCTTTCTCATTCCCTTTGTTACTGTTAGGTTCACACTAGGGAAACGAATATTAATTTCTAACATTATTTATAAAATACCATATATAAGTATAAATTATTTCACATTATCAAATCTGATAAAAAATAAAAAAGTGTTTCATAAATTATTATCATAGCTACTTCATATAAAAATATATTAAATATTAAATATGTAGTTCACCATATTTAATTTATTAATATGTTGTGTGTGATTAAAAAATATGTAAATCTATTTATAATTTTTCTTAAATATTTTATTTACATACTATCATTTTTACATTTTTTTCATATCACATGCAACAAATTGATTTTAAAATATGAAGTTCATTTTATATAAAAATGTGCTAATAATGATGTTAAAAAAATCACATACGTAAATCTTTTTAAAATGGACATCTAGAGGATATTATTTAAAAAAACATAAAATCGATGCAAATCCAAAATATTACATAATATATTATATCTATCAACACACATATATTTTTATTAAAAAATAGTTATATTTTATAAATCAAACATTGTTTATTCAACATCGAAAACTATATTACACCAATATATCACCACCTCCATCAAAAGTATTGGAACCAAATTAAACTTTACGTATTGTCTTTTCATTTGTGTAAGAAAACGGTAAATTATTCAATTTTCTTGACTGACCTCCATAATATAATAATATTCATGAAATAATATTATTTTATGAAAATTATATAAATATTAATTTATTAATATTCCACTCATGTACAACTCTAAAAGTAAAATTATATTATTATTTTTTATCGTGAAATTTATTTTTGTCTTAACTTTAATTAAGTTAAAATATAATATTACTATAGTATTATATAATTATTAAATAATAGTATTTATATAAAATAATATATTTATTATAAATAATATAACTATTATTCATTGGAGTTGAGAAAACAAAGAGGAAAATGGAAGACTAGTGGAAGGCTGCAAAGAGGAGGGAAAAGGAATCCCAATCCCAGGGTATGAGCAGGGATTCACGTTACCCCCAATTGGGAGAATTGTAAAACTAGAAATGAGGAAAAAAAAGATAAAAAAGATAAACCAAACACTAACTAAGAGAATCAAGCCCTCAGATTCTCTTTCCATTTCCTAATTCACCCCAACCATACGCCCCCTTATTAGAACCTCCTTCCCCTCATTTAAAAAGTTGTGCTCACTCCAACCATCTATCTTATGTCTAATTCTATTCTTCAGATTCTGAAAGATTTCTCACTTGTTCTGGCCAATTTTTGAGGGCAACCCAAAGTAAGTTCCATGCGAAGTTACTTCCAGTATTTTCATAATATCACATACTTTGACCCTTCTTTCTATCGTCGTGTTGGTGCTGAATAGAATACCTGACTTGTCCGCATTGATTCGCTGTCCTAATATATTTTCAAACAAAGTAATCGCCCACTGAATGTACCAAGCCTCATGTTCAGTTGCCTCACCAAATAACAGTGTATTACCAGATAAGAAGAGGTGTGAGATTTTCGGTCCATAACTGGATGCACCAACTCCTTTGATCTTACCAGAGCACATCAAGTCCGTCAGAAGGCCAGAAAAACCTCCAAACATATAATAAAGAGGTAGGGAGATAACGGATCACCCTGGAGGAAGTTTCTCCTAGGCCACATAAAACCCATCTCGGGGTCATTGAGAATGAAGGAGAATGACACAGTCGATAAGAAATAGCATATGAGCTGAACAAATCCCTTCGGAAAACACATTGCCTTTACGGTGAAACATACAAAGTCTCATTGAATTGATCAAATGTCTTACTCATATCAAAATTAATACTCATATGGCCCAAGGATCCTATCTTCATGTTCTTCATGGTATGGTGAAACTCATACGCAATAAGAATATTATCAGTGATCAATCTACCAGTTATAAAAGTCGATCGAGATTTCGAGTCTATTTTTAGAATAATCTGCCTTAATCTGTTCGGACCACTTTAGAAGCTAGCTGGTATACAACATTACATAGACAGATGGGTCTAAACTAAGTAATCAGCTCTGGCTGCGGGATTTAAGGTTCAAAACTATAAGTGTATAATTCACAGAAAGCTCGAAAATCCCATAATTCAATAATCTTATAATAAAAGCAGTCACGTCATCCTTTACGATATACCAAAATTTCTGACAGAATACAAGGCTCATACCATCAGGTCCAAGAGATTTAAACGGGTGCATATGCTTGACTGCTTTTGTCACATCTGCACCTATGTATGGCGCATAAGGAATGTTGCCATGTTAGTTGTGGTCCTTGGATGAATTCAGCCAACAACCTGCTACATTACCTTAGCCGATGGTTTTGATGACGTAAAGAGTCCTCTGAAATTTTCTGTTATGATTTGCTCAATGCTTTCGTCGTCTGTTTTGACTCCTGGTTTGCATCCTTCGGGCCTCCAATGTGATTAATCGACTTTCTTTATGAAGCAAATTTGTGGAAGAAAGTCGTATTTTTGTCGCCTTCCTTATACCAATGCTACTTCGCTCTCTGCTTCCAATTGATACCCTGGCATCTTGCAAGAAATCGTACTCTTGCCTTAGTGTTGCAATCTCCATTTTCATCTCCTCAATGATGGTTCCACCCTCTAGAGTAAGTATCACTTTCTTCACCCCCTCCAACCTTTTAGGAATATCCATAAATTTCTCTTTCTCCCAACTCAGCAAACCTAGCAAACGGTTTGTGAGCTTCTACGACAAAGACAAAGGTGATGGCGAGCTACTGCACACCTCTTTTATCATCTTTTCACAATCACTAGCTTAGACCCATTGCGCCTCAAAGTGGAATCTCTTCTTTTTCTTGTGTTGTCCAGTAGACGGATCACGAGCTTGAAGGCACTAACAGACACATGTGATCAGAGTATACCACAGGGTTCACACTGACGGAAGACCACGGGAATAGATCATGTAGACTCTGATTGCATGTTGCTCAATTGAGTTTGGTCCTCTTAGTATCCGGTTGAGTTGCGAGCCTATACCAAGTGAAATTCGGTCCAATATAACCCATGTTAAATAATCCATAGAAAACCAATGCCTCTTTGAATGTGTTTATCTGCCATTCCGCTCTTGGTCTACTTCTTTGAAGTTCTTCTTGTGCTAGAAATTCATTGAAGTCACCAAGACATATCCATGGTATAGCTGGTTCTGAGACTAGCTGTTGGAAGCTTTCCCATCCCTCTCTTCGATCAGCCACAACTTACTCACCATAATAGTCAGTCATACAAGCACGACTTCTGGATATCATAGCAAAAGAGTCTATAAAACAACTCAACATAAACTTTAAATCCACTACTACATGGTTACTCCATAACAATACAAGGCCACCAAAACGACCTTGTGACTCAACAGAACACTAAAATAATTCAAATGTGATTTCAAACTATCAATAACACTCATGGAATATTTAGTCTCACAAAAAAATAACTGACGGGGATTTTTAGCGTACCATGGTACGCAATTCCTGAACTGCCCAAACTCTTGCAAGACCGCGCCAGTTCAAACTCAAGATATCCATTGGCTAGGGCAGAACTGGTTCTCATCACCAGTCTCTGCTTGTGTAATACTTGAGCCTGCCACAGCTGGAGATGCCTCCTTAAGGCTTTATTGCTGCTTCTGCTTCTTTGTTTCCATGTTAACATGCTCCTGGGGTCTCAGCATTAGTTTCCTTTTCGATTGGCCGTGGCTATTCTTTGTTTGAGGCCCTTCTGACCCTATCTCTTTCTGAGCCTCCTTCTTAGGTGTTTTCCTCTTCTTCCTACTACTCTCCATTTGTCTCATGATTCGGCCGGCTAGTGAAGCAAATTCGATAGGGACTTGGACCATCACCAGACTGGGGGGATTTAATAATGCAGGGATTGGTTCCTTCAGTAGTGAGCTCGCAGTATCACAACCATGCTAGAGTTCTCTTCTAGCCGTGTTTGGTCACAAAATTGCTCCTCCTCCTAATGCTCCTCCATCGAGTCTGGCTCATCTAAAATTTCAACAAGGGTTTCTCTTGCCAACTGAGGTGATGAGTCTCTATTCGATGGCCCTTTCGGATCATACGAAATTACCAAATTTCCACTGAAATTTTTGGGGATCCCCTCCAAGCTTGGCCTCCAGATCAGCGTCTCCAAGAATTGGGCGGTAGGTTTTTTTTTAAGAACTACCCTCTCACGACGATCAATAATTTTTGGCCCCCTCTTTGTGGTATTCCGTAAGATAGGGTTTCCATGATGCTACTTCTCTTCTTCTTTTTTTGTTATTTTTTTTTGTTTTCGTTTTGTTTGTGTTCCGTTGATCGTATTTTTTAAAACCAGAATATGAAGACGCATTTTGGAAATGCATCTTCAGTTTGTCCTTTTGTTTTCTGTCTCCTTTCTCTTCTGATTCATTTCTACTCTCATTTGTTTCTCTTCTGCGTTTATTCTCTTCCTTTCTCAGACACTACCTCGAAATAAAAAAAATTAGGTTGTTTAAGAAATGATTAATACATTAATTCATAGGAATATATATTAATATATATAATCATATATATATGTATTAAATTTCGTTCATACAAAAACACCAGGAACATAAGAAAATACAAACAAAAAATAAATAGTAAGAAACCACATTCTCTAAGTTACTTATCTAGGACTATTATTTCAAAATATAGAAAATAATAATAATTTAAGTATAAATAAAATAGAGGCTATTTCAGTTTTTTAACCAACACATTCAAGAAAAATGGATAGTATATTAAATACATTAATATGTATTACAAAAAATTCTACTACCAAAAAGCAAAATAAAAATTAAATTTAAAAAAATTAAAATTAGTGGACGCATTCTGCGAATGTGTCCTCTTCATTTTTATTTTTTGAAAAAAATTGGAAAACAAAAAAATTAAAAAAATATTTATGCGTCCTCTTCATTTATTTTTTTCCTTTACAATTAACGGAACATAAATAAAATTTAAAAAATATTATTAATTTCATGGAACGCATTATTGAAATGAAGTCGCATTTTTTTATTTTTTAAAAAATTTAAAAAATTTAAAAAAATTAAAATTATGCATTATCGAAATGCGTCTTCTCAAAAACTTTCCAAACAACCACGGTTCTCTCTCCAGAACCCAAGCCTTGTCCGCTGGATTATAGATTGAAACAAGACTATAATATCACAAAAAAACTTTCCAGCCGTGGAATTTTTAACGCCCCAAAGTCGCTCGAAAAAGTCGATAATCTTTTCATACGGGATTCGTCGAGGAGCCAAAACTTTTCCCACCAATGCCAGCCGAAACTGGGATTGATCGGAGTTGAACGGCGTAACTTGCGGATGGTTTTCTTCCTCCCTACGCGAGAGGTTTGCGTACAAATTTTCGAGTGCGTACAGATTCGTCGTCGTCGAGGGTTGCGGGTTGCGTCGATCTGAACTTGGAGCGAAATTATGGAGAAAAACAGCACCGACACGTACTGGGAATAAGATTTTGGGATAAAAACCTTGCGCCGTAAGGAACAAGGACGAAAACTCTCTAAACCCTAAGGTAGAGAGAGAGAGAGAAAAGGTTTAGCACTTTGCAGTGATTAATTGTTTTCATATACACCTAAAATTGTGAAGGTGTTTAAATTTGGTTCACCGGCTTTTAAAAGGTTATATTGCGCAATGTAAAGGTTAAACATTAGCCTTTCAATCTCCTTTAACTTTGATCCTCAAAAATCAAAATTATTCGGACCAATTCCATTTATATAGGCAAAGTCTTAGAAAAGACAGTTTTTTCATAAGCTTATGGAAAAACGGGGTTTAATTAGAATAATAAAAGGTAAAATATCTTTATTGCAATATTAAAGTTTTATTATGCAACGTGTAGTAGTTATAAATTTTATAACCCGGATCATACAACCCGCAAATTTTATCTTCATTTCTTCTATTTACACTTTAAACCTTATAATTTCCATGACTTATGGAAATACCGTCTTTCCATGACTTATGTTAAGCCATTATTGAATATCACTGTATTTCAAATTAAGTTATAATTTATCTATTAATTAATTATGTTTTTTTAAAATCTTGATTATAAAATTAAATTATACAAGTAAGAATGTTATCACCTAATGTCTATTAAATTTGTTATGCTAATTTTTTATTCAAATATTGATCTTTATAGAGTTTAATTATTATTTATGAAAGGAACTGATTTTTTTTAATTGACTAAAAAATGAAGAACATAAGGAGTACTATACTTTTCAAAACGACATGTGTATTTTCAATATTTCGTCCCAGATTAAATTGAATTCTAAGAAAACTTAGACTACATATTTGAATAGATATATAAATAATAATATTGTTGCATGTGATATCGTTGGACTTGTCATAACAATTAGTTTCTAAAAAATATTTTTTTGTTTACCGATATTTTATGTAATTAAATATATTAATGATAAACTTATATTGAATACCGTGAAAAATATTCCGTATAATTTAATCTGAGACAAAGGAAGTATCATAAAACTTCACACGTGGAGTATATTTCCCTTATTGGTGAAACTTTGTCTTTCTAGTGATTCTCACCTTCATTATATATTTTTATTATAAATATATGCTTTGAGCTTCGTGGGAATAAATCCTGTACATTCATTAAAATATCTCAAAATTTAAATAATTTATTTTTTCGTGCTAAGAATAAACAATATGGTTACTGAAAGGTACAGTATACCCAATACTTTCGGGAGTCATTTCCGAATACAAGAACCGTCCCTTTCATTTGTGCAACAGACAATTACTGTTGAAAACACCCGATTAGCCCCTTAATTAAAAATAAATACGAATAGAATATAACGCACTGTCCTCTGAAGTTTATCTGAACTGATATGATTTAAAGTGAACTGAGCTGAATTATAATAAGCGAGTTGAAAAATAGTAATATATGATTACATTTATCTAAATTTCACCAAATTAAATTTACGTTGAATTGAATTGAACTGAATTAAATGCTGATAAACTTTTTGTAAAGAGGGCCTAATTAAGATTCTTTTGCTTTTGCATAATTAATTCTCAAAACTCACTGTCCTCAGCACAAGACAATCCTTTACATGAACAAAACACAAACCTACGACAAATATCGAATCTTGGCATCACAAACTGAGGATTGTTTATTATGGGATATTTGCACGGTAACAAATTTATAACTTTCGATAAAGTTTGGAAAATCAGATACTATTACACGTTATAATGGATACAATTTTTTTCTTATAGCGTGAATTACAACCATCCCCAATTCTATTAAATTAGGAAATAGATCGCGTTAAATAAAACAAAATTGTTAGCACAACGCAATGGCGACCTCATAAATTTGTTCACATATTAACAAGAATTTGAAACACAAACAAGCTAAACTCCAAGGAAACTTTGCAACCTCGACTTAGGCCCCGTTCTTCGGAACTTATATGCATTTCAGTTCACTTCATTTCAATTTAATTTAGTTCGGTTCAGTTCATTTCGGTTTGAATTTAATTTGGTGAAATTTTAACTGAGTTTAGCCATGCGTCAGTCACTACTTTTCAACACACTTATTTTAATTCGGTTCAGTTCAAATCAAATCAAATCAAATCAAATCAGTTCATATAATTGTTAGAGATTCGTTGACATGTACAACCCCTTCATTTTATTCGAGACTAAACCGCAACATTTCATTTAGTTAATGAATTTTTATATTTGATCATATATTAGGTTGCCTACATGTGTTCTAAATATATTTTTTAAATTAGTAAATTGCTTTAAAATGTTATGTTTATGAACAAATTAAGACAATTTTGACATGTATCACACGTGCTAGCAATTGATATTCTGTGTCAAATTTGAAGAAGCGGTAAGCGCAAGGATAAAGTTTAGAGTTAAGTGATAAAATAGTCTTGAATTTAGGTTGGAAATGTCAATATAGCCCTGAAATTTCATAAAGTGTGAAAATAATCTCTGACTCTGTTGACTTTTTAGTCAATCATTTGATGACAATATTTTGTTTAAAACCATTCTTTCCTTGCCCCAAAAAAGGGAAAATTATGAAAAGATGAAAAGGCGAAATATCCCTTAACTTTTTTTTCTTTTATATTTTCATCTTTATCCTCTTTCTTCCTGCTCAAACCTCCTGTATACCTCCCTCGACACACACAACCCGAGACTACCAGACTTCTTCGACGATTCGCATATCTTAGACGACGATTCACTGCAGGGAGGACGTGGTTGGGGTTGAATCCCGGTGCACGGAGGGGGTACGGTAGGGAACTGGGGTTTCAAACAACGATTTGCGACGGTATCGACGCGGTTGTGTTGAGTCGTTGTGCACTATGGGGGTGCGACAGGGGGCTAGGATTCTCAGGCAATGATTTATGGCGGTGCAATGAGGTTGAGTTGCGGTGCACGACTATTGTGGGAAAGGGGAGCAGGTCGATTCTTCTTTTATTTTCTGAGCACGATAGTGTAATATGACACGTAATAATTTGATTTTGAGACATTTAGTTTATCGGTAGTTCATAAGTGTTGTTCTTATGATACTCTTGTGTTGTGTTGA
>JAULKM010037902.1:0-13333 GCA_032355605.1 Rubia tinctorum
CCTTTTACCTTTTATTATTTTAATTAAACTCCGTCTTTCCATAAGGCTATGGAAAGACCGTCTTTCCCAAGATTTTGCCCATGAAAAAATGCTTATATTCTTTTTCCACTGACAAAACCAAAAGCTTAATACATAGCATCAGCAAGAAAAATCATTGCTAGATGCTTACAAATCGGTGCTACTAATTATACAAGGCATCCTTACTTATAAGGCTGCTTTAAATCGAATAATTTCTTTCCATTGACGAAGGCAAACGCTCAAAAAAAAAAAACTGCATTGTGGGGTTTTAACTAAACTAAATGTTCCAAATTTAAGTATGCATAAAATAAATAAAATTCGGTCATCCAATTACGGATAGCGCTAGTAAGTCATCTAAAACAAATATGTGGTTACTGTATGAGTGTTAATATGGTGAGAAATGCTGACTTCTAGAATACTCTATGGGATTCACCATGCATATGTTTTTCCAAGACGTATGTAGAAACGTCAAGGAAACCGCTACTGCGGGTACGTTCAAATGGAATCAAAATACGACCAACACTTGAAGGTTTTGCTATTTGCACTTAGATATTTCCAAGAAAGTGGGATGGGGTAAAACACAAAATTGGGGGAAAATTATTCAATTGAGCGTTAAGAGGACCTTCTATTAAAATTGTGGCTGAAACAGACCATAGAAATTATGCCAAAAATTATTCTCCACAAGAAGTCATTAATTTCCATATTTTCACTATGGCCTTACAAATTTTAGAAGGTCCTCTTTTTTCATTCAAAAATGTTAGTACGACAAAATATGAATTCAAGTTATTCCCAAGAAGGGTTGGAGGAAATATGGAACAAACAAAAAGTTCAAAATTCATTTAATTTTACTGTAATTTACAATGTAATTGTTTTTTTCAAAAGTTCTCTAGGGGATTTAAACTGTAATTGGTACTGCATGCACGTTCAAGTGAAATCAAATAACGACCCACGATTGAATTTTTTGCTTTTTACGCTTGAGTCCTCCAGGAAAGAGGGAGGGGGCAAAACACAACAAAATTGGGGCTGAAACGGATCACGAAAACTATGGAAAAAATATTCCCTACAAGAATCTATTAGTTTTCATTTTTTTCACTATGGCCCCACAAATTTTAAATGGTTCACTCTTTCATTCAAAAATGTTAGTAGCTAGCACTGGATTCCTAGTCCACAACCGGTTCTACATTACAAATTACCTAGTCACCACCAAGCACAAAGTCTTGATAAGAAAGTCTTATACCGAAACTAAGAATTAATGTGAAACATAATGAAATTTAATTAGAGATGGATTTCCAGATATAATTAAAGAAAGTTTGAGAAAGTAAGGAGGGATCAGGGTGCAAATACTACTTTTTCTAGGAGGGGGAGAGGTGGTGGGCATAAATAATTAGGGAAATTAATGATTAATGGTCATAAGAATTTCACAGGTCAAGAATCCGGTTCAAAGAAATTCGCGGGTCGCTTTTCACTCCATTTTTTCGCAATGTACACGTTATACTACCAAATATGATGTTTCATTTTCAATACTTGATGTTTCAATCAAACCTTGTGATGTTTTTTCAGAATTATTTTTTCCCAATAAAATCATGTGTATAAAAGTTAAATTTTTGATATATTAATGTAAATCACATGTCTACACATTAAATTTTTTACACTATCTAGTGATATTTTAACATTTTAAATTTTAATTTGTAATCTATATTTTAATTTGGATTGAAGTTTTAAACTTTTATCATTTTGTTTTAAAAATTTATATTGATGTTTTTTTGGGATGTTAATTTTTTTTATTAAATGTGCCCTTGATGTTTCAATAGCTTGAAGTGGTTTTTTAATTTTTAGTGATGATGTTTTATTTTTTCAATATTAGTGTCACATATTGTTGCATGGTTTGATGTTTTAAAATTCATATTTTTTTATTTGATGTTTAAATATTAAAATTCGATGTGTTTTTCGGTGGTTTTATTAGATGTTCAAATATTCTATTTTATTTAAATTTTATTTAATGTTTTATTTGATTTTTCTATAAATTAAGGAAATACTATGAAAACCCTATTTTTCAAGATACGGATTCTTCAATTTTATGTTTTAATATTTTAATTGGATTCATTATTTATTTATTTTATCTTGATGGCAAAAGAGTTAAAAATTGTTTAAATGTGTTTATTTATATAAGCCCAGGCCCAGGCCCATTTCTCCCTTGCCGTAAAAAATCTTTCCTGATTTTGGTCATCTTCCCCAACTACCGGTGGCATAAAAAAACTCAGAATTCGACAGCGAGCCGTCGCATAACCGTCCAGTCATCAATCCATCAAAGCTATCCATGTTTACCCATCATTTCTGACGAAAACCACAATGGAGCTATTCATGTTAATCCCTGTTTTCCGACTTCCCTATATTTGATTTCACATCTCAACAACTAAAATTTGGCCAAGCCCACCACCACCACCGAGCTCACCCACCAAAACCCTAGCGCCACGCTGCTCACCCTCACCGCCGCACTTTCAAACCCATAACCCATCAGAAACTTTGACATAATTGACGGCAGCGGCTGGAGCCCCAACTCGAACCCATCATTGTAGTACAACTCGTAAGATCCCCGACCCGGGCCCATTATTGTAGTACATCTCGTAACTCGGCTCCCCACCTCCACCACCTCAAGTTCACAAATCTTGTACAAAGGTAGCACCAAAACAATGACATAATCGGTTTGGCTAACATTTCCGACGATCAGATCTGATGGGAAAGTTACTCGCCAGTAAAAAAGGAAGAAGAAATGATGACGTCGGGTTGATTTTGATTTTGTGAGTGTGAGAAAGAAGCTAATAGGGTTTTGGGATCATAACTGTAATTTTAATTTTTTAATTTTTTTTCGAGGAGTAAAATCATCTTTTCGATCAAATCTGGTCTTAAACTGTTGGAATGGGTGAAATTGTAATTACATCAACTATATAGAGTTATATTTACACTTTCAATTATTAAAATGTTATATTGGCATTTATGTGAAATATGTAGGGTTATAAAAACACATTTCTCTTTAAAATACTTCTTTTCCGATACTAACCAACACATTAGCATCGATTTTCAAAAATCAGTGAAAAAACCCGGTACCTATAAGGGATATTTTCTGTTAGTGTAGTTCTCATTGTACCCGGGAATACTGTTTACTCATTAATTTTTTATCTCTTATTATAAAAAGACACTCCTAACAATTTAAAACTATAAGGAAAAGGTTGGGTACCATAATAGGTGTCCGTCTCTCGTGAAACAGTTTTATGGTAAAATCATATGCAATTTAAAAATAAAAATAAATAAATTTGGATTTTTTCAAATTTGGAAATCAACATATAATTACTTATTGTTCAGAGTTAATTTTGAAATCCAATATAAGAATCAAGAGAAACCATTCTGCCTCTCTCCTTTTTTCGGGGGTATCGCCATTATCCGAAACCCTTAGGACTCCAGGAGCAAATCCATAGATGGCGGTCCCGAGAATCCCAATGAGTGGTGTGCAAAAATTTTTTTGGTAGTGGTGGGCGAACTCATGACGATAGTAGTATTCAACAACGGTAGTGCATGGAATTTCGAAATGGTGTTGAAGGTTGCAACTCTTAATGCTAACGCGCCTCGCCTTTGTCCGCCATTGCTAAAGCTCGCAGCACCATCCAGGTCAAAGTCGGGATGAGAATGGGGATGGATTACTCAAATTTGAGCTATGGTTTGCTAAGTGGGCTGAACACTCGAGTTTGTTCACTGGGTTGGGTTTGTATTTGAGATTGGTCCCTGAAACTCACATCTAAATAACGACGTTTCAAATTGAAATGGTAAAAAAAAAATCAAATAGAAAAACTAAAATATAAGTAATCCTTCTGTCTCACCTCTATTTGCACTTCTACTTTTTTTTGACATTATTCTCTGTCAAAGTTTGACCGCATATTTGAATAGATTTATGAACAGTAATATTATAATATATGATATTGTTCAATTTGTCGTAACAAATAGTTTCCAAATATCAACTTTTTATTTACCGTTATTATATGTAGGTAAAGATATTAACAGTCAAACACATTTCTTGAACAACGTGATAATGATTGTAGTGCAAATCTAGCTGGGACGGAGGGAGTACAAAATTACTAACATCAAATAAAAATATTAAAATATACATCAAATTAAATATTTAAATACTCCCTCCGTCCCATAGATGTTGACCCAATTACTCTTGGATCGGTATTTTATGCAAAATGAGGTGGAAGTGTTGATGGGAAATAAAGGAAGAGTATTTTGGTAATGGAAGAGTTGGCTAGTAGATTTAATCAACCACTTGAGGGATAAAATAGTAAATGTATAAGCTCGTATTTTGCCACTTTGGGTAAGAATTGAATTGTGTCAATTTTTGTGGGACAGACGAAAATAAAAATTGTGCCAATTTCTATGGGACGGAGTGAGTAATATATAAAAATATTAAAATACACGTCAAATTAAACTAGTTAAACATCATATGGAAAACTAAATTTCACTAAACTAGATAAACATCAAATACAAATAATGCTGAAATATGCATAAATTTAAGACAGTTAAATATTAAATCAAAACACTAAAGTACATATTAAGTTTAAAATATATAGTTATACGTAAAATAAAATAATAAAATACACATAAAATTAAAATAGATAAAAAAATTCATATAAAAAAATTTTAAACATCAAATAAAAATACTAAAATTAAATCAGAATAAAAATAATTATATATCGAAATAAATAATTTAAAATAGTTAAACATTAAATAAAATACTAAAATACACATTAACTCTAAATAGTTAAATCTTAAATAAAATATTAAATATATATCAAATTAGAATTATCTAACACCAAATACATAACTAAAATACACATCAAATTAAAATAGTTAAAATAAAATAAAATAATAAAAATTAATTTATAAATATCAAAGTGCATACCAAATGTGATAATGATATTCGAAAAAACAAAAAAGATAGTATTAAAATTTATAAAATCAATTCACACTATTGAAACATCAATAGAATCAGTAGATATGAATATAATATTTGATAAAAGACTAGTACTCCCTATGTCCCATATAAACTAGCACACTTTGACAGTTGACTCAAAAAATGTTAGACCATTAATATTTTTAATTATGCACAACTAAAAATTAGATAATTTTTTCCAAAATATACATTCAGATGAGTGTAAAACTATACCACAAGATAATATCCTTACTTATAAATAAATAAAATTTTATTGATAAATTTAGTCAATTTTGACTACTCCTTCCGATCTAAATCAAATTGCACAGCAATCATCATCACGATGTTCAAGAAACATGTTTGACCATTAATATGTTTTCGTACGTATAATAACAACATATAAAAAGTTGATATTTAGAAACTACTTGTTTCGAAAAATTCAACAATATTACACAAAATAATATTATTGCTTATATATCTATTCAAACATGGAA
This sequence comes from Rubia tinctorum, assembly GCA_032355605.1. Classification (NCBI taxonomy): domain Eukaryota; kingdom Viridiplantae; phylum Streptophyta; class Magnoliopsida; order Gentianales; family Rubiaceae; genus Rubia; species Rubia tinctorum. Next base: position 5,494 of record JAULKM010037902.1, read on the forward strand.
TCAAACTTTGATAGTGAATAGTATCAAAAAATCAAGTGTGCGATTTGAACTGGAACAAAGGAAGTAAATGAATAGTGCAATTACAAGTTAGTTCGGGCATAGGGAGCATGTCAATCAAAACGAAGGAATATATTATAAGTTTGGCAACCAAAATAGTAAAATGTCACAAAGTAGTGTCAAAATGTAAGAAGTGTAAAAAAATTAACATATAAGCATAAAAGTTTATATTATAATATTAAATTTTAACTCTAAAACACATAATTTTATTGGAAAAAAAGTAGTGCTTTTGAAAAAAACATTATTTGTATTGGTTAAAACATCAAGAAAAGTAGTTTAAAAGTCATATGTGTGTAGGAAGGAAAATCAGACTCACAAGATTTTATGACCCAATATTATACGTTAGGAAATTCTTATAATCTGGAATAATTAGTTTTCCAATACCCAAATTTACGGTATTTGAACTGAAATTCTACTTATACACCAAACTTTCTATGATTATATTTGAGCTTCCATCTCTTTTTTTAATATAATTAAAATAATTACGAGGAAGATGGTTTATAGGGTTCTAATCCCACTTTTTAAAACTAATTTTTTCATCAATGCGATTACCCGATGTGATTTTGAAAATATAATTTACTCATAAGACGCTAGATCATTATTAAAATCAAAAGCCTCTATTACTACCACATGACTGTCCCTCTAGCACCAGTTTTTCAGAAGTCTAGCACCAATTTTTGGGGGTCCAAAAACTGGTGCCTAAGTAGCCGGCTAAACGTTTTCACCAATTTTTTAGAAACCGGTGCTAGAGTTAGCACTCGTTTTTTGGATAGCACCGGTTTTTGGTTAGCACTGGTTTTATAAAATCAGTGCTAGATTTAGCATCGGTTTTTCGGTAGCATCGGTTTTATAAAACCGGTGCTAAATTGACATCGGTTTCCATGTTTTTAACACCAGTCCGAAAAATCGGTTCTAAATTTAGCACCATTTTGTTTTGGTTAGCACTGGTTTGTTTGGTTAGCACCGGTTTTATAAAATCGGTGTTAAATTGGCACCGGTTTCCATATATTAGCACAGGTTTAAAAAACTGGTTTTGTTGTTTTCACCGGTGTTTAGGAAACAGTTATTAAAATTTTCACCAGTTTGATTTGGAATTGTCATTGGGCGCTGGCCGTAGCTGCGCGCAGCTGCTCTTATAGTTCCATTCACCTGGGACAGGATTGGGATTGGGCGCTGACCGCAGCTGCTCTATTAGTTCAATTTAGGAAAAATAAAACTAGAATTGGGCGCTGACCGCAGCTGCGCGCAGCTGCTCTAATGGTTCAATTTAGGAAAAATAAAACTAGAATTGGACGCTGACCATAGTTGTGCGCAGCTGCTCTAATAGTTCGATTTAGGAAAAACAAAACTAGAATTTAGCTCTGACCGTAACTGCGCGCAACTGCTCTAATAGTTATATTTAGGAAAAAAAATAGAATTTAGCTCTGATCGTAGCTGCGCGCAGCTACTCTAATAGTTCGAGGGAAACACAACACTTAGATTTGGCCCCCAATCAGTAGCATCGTGCAGCGGTACTAATATTTCAATACAAATAGTATAACAGTCTAACAACAATTATATGGCCACATCTAGCAGCAAGAAAAAAAATTCCACAAATTCTCAGTTTCTAGTGCAATGTAATAAACTGGTGCACTGATTATACTACACAAATTCCAACACTCACAATTCATCGGACATAAACAACTATGTTGTAGCAAAAGGCTATTGAATATGATCAAATGTAATTTACTAGGTGATGGAGTACAGGAAAGTGGTCAGTGGTTGCCAAAATTGTGTTGACAACCCTACATAAGGTACGAGGACATATTGTTTCACGGAGATGATGTGTATCGAATGTTGGGGACATTTAGCTTTTATAAAAAGAGATACTAAGTGATGGTATATAGGTAATGATGAACCTATCCAACAATGGATTCAATTCCCTGTTTGATATGCATTTGAACCATGCAATTGGGCAAAGTTTTTTTCGCAAAAATACGAACCCAACTAAAAGAAATGCTGCGTAATTTCTCTTTCCCCAAAGGTGTGCGATCTTCTAGAAATTGCTAAAACATGTATTAAATTGAATGTTATATTCCACATGTGACAGACATTACACATAGGAAAAAACAGCACAAGAAAACATACCAGAATTATGTAAATCACATGCACTTCTTTAACTATTTTTTCCATATAATACATGCAATGGTATCCACATTCCCAAATACTACGTTGAATCTTGTACTAATACGGAGAAGCATATGTTTAAATGGTTATAGACATGAAATTGACACAAGATTTACAATTGTTTGAGGTAATATGTACATTGATGTTTATCACATTCCATGTATAGTCCGGAGGGTAGGTTTTACTTTGATCTGAATTGGCATACAGTCGATTTTTTTTTGCAATCCTAGAATTATATGAATTTTTTTTATCAATGTATGAATACGAAAAAATATAAATGGATCCTAATAGTTTAATCAGGTGTAATTTTGCTAGAGTTGGCAGGAAATTTATCAACGTACGAACGAATGAATTGAAGGCAAGTGTTGTTACATTTGCCAATTCCCCCAGTCATCGAGTCGATCCAATATACTCGTTCATATTCCGAAAAAAAGACGATAAAAAACCAATGGCTACTATAGTAGTAAACAAGAAAGTACCTGATGTTATTATTAATGCATAACTTTACAAAAAAAAGAAGATACGTGAAACTAATAATAACCCAATTTATTTAATCATGTACATGCATAGAACTTACTCTCGATTGTATGGAAATGCGTACATCCTTGCTTGTGTGCGGCGCATGATAGTTGAAACCTCTTTTGCAGTGAATTCAATCCTTTGATGTGCATTTTGAGCAAGGAAATTTGAAGCATCCGGAACAAACTGGATGTGACATCGATCGACCATCCCATCGCATAGGTTTATGGAAAATAAATATTAGAAATGAACAATTTTTATGAAGCATGTATAATATTGTGAACATGCATTCTTACGATGCCTATAGATCAAGTTGTGATCAATTAATCCACTACATTTCGTGTCCGTTGTTGAGGCTGGTCATGAACAACTTCAGTTTGTCCATAAAAATGGCCGTGGAGATGTCATTGGATCCAAACACAGCCGCACTGAAAGGAATACTGAAGATTTTATTTGGTCCAAATACTTGGGTGACTGAACTTATAAATTCACAGATCTGTTGCACAGCAGCATTGCATTCCTGGTCTTCTGTGACCCCCTGCAAGTTACATGCTTTTGTAATCATATTTGGCAATGTGATATAGTTGATTTTCATGGGAATATAATTCAAAGGTCGATGGGATTTACGAAGGGTTAAATGATTTCTTACGGAAATTTGATGGTCATAAACTGAGTTGGGTGGAGTTGATTCACCAAACTCCTCCCCTTTCATCGATCGAGCATAGGTTGTGAACTGTTCGTTAGGAGTTTCCTCATGACCGACCACTTCCTCTGGGGAGAGAGTATGTTTATCAGTATTTCCTAATGCTATTATGGTAATGTAATTATTTGTCTAATAATTTTTTCATCCTAAGGAGTTTTTGGTGTCAGCCTTATTTCACCGCTCTTCAACGACAAGCAAGTTGTAAGTCGATAGCTTCTCGTTCTCCTAGGTAATCATACGAACAATGAATTAAGTTACGTTCATTTTTGTAAAGAGATCTATGCATCGATATTAAACATACAATTATCATACCTCATGATCCTCTTGTTGGTTAAAGTCACCGATTAGTTTTCCTGGCCATAGAATCTTATATCCAATGACCTCAGATATAAACTCAAATTCTTCATGTTCAATAGGCAAAGGTGCCTTCGGGATCATCACAAGTCCACAAAGCTTAACTCGTTTCCACCTGATAGGCAAGTCCGTTTCCTTATCCTTAGAAAGCAAGATACCAAATACAGCGGCATCCCTTTGTCCACTATGGTTCAGAACATATCGGCAACACTTTTTGCCTATCTGAGCACAAAAACTAGAGAATTTGAGTAAAATGTCAGAAGAACTAATTATGAAAAATAGTTGTGGACAAAATCATTATGGCAATGCAATCAGTTTGAAAAATATTCACAAGAAAGCAGGTGAGGTCAGTCGGTAATAAATAAAATAAATGCTATTGTCCGTGTCAAAATCCCGGTCTATTAGTTCCTACCCGGGGATGAAAAACCTATTACAATTTTTGTGCCTGAGAGAGCAGCTAGAAGCAGCCACTTGGTTATGTAATTTTGGGATAGTCGAAAATAGAAGTGGCGCTAACCACAGCTGCGGTATTAGTTTTTAATGGGGCCAAAAAAATGAATGGAATTTTTCCCCTGAGAACAGCTGCACGCAGCCGCTCTTTAACATTCATTTGGGTGGACCGGAACTAGAACTGGCCGATGACCTCAGTTGTGCGTAGGCACTCTATTATATCAATAGAAAAATTAGCAGAATTAACAACATATACATGGCCACAACTAACGACAGCTAAATAAATTTACCCAACTAACCACATCCAAATATATGCACATAAACAACAACATTGACATTGATTCGGAATCCAAAATGAACGCCATTAGGAAATCAACCAACAACATCGTAAATCAACGTCCTTAATCACATTCATAGATGAAAAACTAATAGAGCTGCTTCCCTGTTTGAAATAACCAAATCGACAATGAATAGCACACTAACTCTGACCAAATTTTTAACCATCATATATTTGGGGCAAACGAAAAGGTGTGTTTGTGAAATATTTTTAATTAAACTTGGGAAACATGTTATCATGCTAAATTCTTACTATCCCATTGTTCATAACGTAATAAGTGACACAGGTCATTTCATTGATTACCTTGTCATTGTGAAGGTCATTCTCTTGGTCACTTAATTCGGATACTGAATGAATGAAAACTCAGTTGTCTTTATTTGTTGGGTTGGATGATTTAGCAAGGAAATTGCGGGCATCCAAGTGTACGGTAATAGGTTTACTTAATTGTCCTACTAGCCACTGTGTTTGCACCTCGAAGAAGGAAACCAACCTTTCTTTAGGTCAACCACCTCCGTTGACACATGTTTCTCATTTGAAGTTTCTTCAAATGATATTGTGTTTGTACTTCCACATCGACCAGATGCGTAACGGCTGACATTAATATGTGGGAGGTCATCCTTAATCTTTGTCATTGTAGGGTAACCTCTCCAACAACCTCCGTGATCCTTTTTGCCCATTGCCTGTACAAGGATATCTTCTTATCCTAGTATCACCAACTCTCCCTTCTGCTTCTTGTCCAAAAGTTTTTCCTAGTCACCAAAACAAAATTGAGAGCCATTAGTATGAATTTGATTTGAGAATGTAAGTAGCTGCACACTTATGTCTTAAATTTCCTCACAATAGTTGGAGCTGCTCAGAATCGTTGGTGTAGGTAGATAATTTATTATCCCAATTTGCTACAAGGAACACCTCTGATCGGTCTGGTTTGAAATTCATGCTTTCAACTTCCGCCTCTATGGTTAAAGATTAGTGAAATATATTTATCGATTGAATAAAATAAACTACGGGGACTTAAATATTGTCCTCGAATTCGGGGGTCATTCTATGTTTGACAAATAGCTCCCACTCTTTTGTATCTATCTATAGATACGCTGTCCATGGATGGATACCCGGTTTGGCGTCGATGATGTACTTTTGAGCCACCTTCTCCTTCCAATTCTTCCACTTTTCACCCGCATAAATTGTCTACTTCTTGCGGAACTCATTCATTTCATCGAAACTCATTTTGGTCTATATATTCCAGCTCATCTACGGGAAGTCAAAATTTTACAATGCAAATTTTAAATTTTGTCGGAGAACACCAAATTATGAAAAAAGGTGGAACATACTTACAAGAATGTCTTCCCAAGCTTCTTTATTAATGTGTTCCTAGATGGATTTCCAATTATACCATGTCCCGAAGCGAATTCATCGTTGGAAAGCATAGCCACAATATCTGGACCATCGGCTGCGCATAACCATGGGTTCAAAGTCTTTGTCAAAAAATATTTGTAGATGTTTCTTTTACTTTGCTAGTAAGACTGACTTACACGTGGTTGTACCTCTACGCTTACAATACTCATTGATATCAAACTTGTCCAAATTCTCCCCCTTGTCCTCGGTTGAATTCAGTTCATGGTCATCCTCCAATTTTTCTGAGGTAGATGCATCATCCATAACATCGTTATTGATGTCCTCATTTTAATATTTTTCAATTGGCGGGTCACAATTTTCCACAACTTAATCAGTATGAACTATGTTCTTTAGAACCAATTTCTTCTTCGCCTTCGTCATTCAATGCAATAGGGATCTTTCATGAGTAAAAGATGTAAAGGAATCATTGGTGGACTTGTCAAAAATTCCCAAAATTGAATTCAAGCAAATAACACACTTATACGCATCACGTTACAAATGCAACAAGTGGGAGGAGATTGTAAAAGTTGGGAAAAATTATCCGAGTGTTGTCATGCAATGGGGCCTATTAAAGCACTCACATAAGAAGAAATTCCCAGTCTCATATGAACCTCGCTGAACTAGTACATACTAAAGTTAGCTCCAGTGTAACAACCTACCCAACCCAAAACAAACCAAACTAAACGAGGAAGTGAATTCTATTCTCCCTTATGTATAATAGGAATGAATCCTATTTTCCTCCAACCAAACCAAATACCATAGACATATTCAAATATCGTATTCCTACAAATACAAACACTACCACTATCAAATGCAATTTTCATGAAAATGTAGAGTGAAAGATGAGCAACAAATTATATTCTCTCAACTATGGCAAGAATGCAATTTGGCATCCACAGAATAATTGTACAACTAACCTTTTATTGTGCTTGGTAGAACGAAGAAGGCAAATGGAAGTTTACGAAACTATATGGAATGGGAAGTAGCCTACAAAGGGAGAAACCTTAACCAAGAAATATAGACCGGCTGTGTGAGTGAGGGGGTGGGAGAAAATTTAGCAAAATTGCTTCAAGGATGGGAAATTGTTGAATGAGTTACATTTGGGGAGAATATTTTTTGAGAACATGGGTTCAACTTCCATGGACAAATTTGCTTAATATCATGACCCAACATGTTCTTTGATAGTGCTTTGAAGGAGGAAGGAAATTGGAGGACTTGGTTTTAGGAAAGGTGAGAAGAGAAGGAGTGAAATTTTCGAAAATAAGGGGAAGGACTGAGGGGCCGAAAAAAAGAGAGAGGGAAGGTCCTAGGCTTCCCTCCCATGGACCAAAATTTGGGAGGAAATTTGCTTTGTTAGACAAAAAATAGTCAAAGGTACAGTACATATGTCATCTCCATTGTAGAGGGGAAATAGATGTACATGGTTAATTCAAATAATTGTCCCATATGAACTTATATTTTAAAGTTACATGACAATAAATACCTTGAGTGATATTTTGGTCACATTTCTAAAAACACATACTTCGTGAGTGATGTGTGTGTGCATATATATGTATATGTATATATGTGCATATATTTATTCATTCATATGTACGTACATGTATGTATATTTGTATTTATGTACATTTATGTATGAATATAAATATTTATATAATGTACGTATATATACATATGTACGTATATTTGTGGACGGATTAATGGCGAAACAATTATGATTTGACCATAAATTACTACAAGTCAAATTACATATATGATGAGACGTCAAATGCATGTATTTTCCGAAGTGTTTAACATCTCTTTTGTTATCTTTTTGTTGGAAGATTGCTAGATTTAGGTAGGTTTACATCATAAGGGGTTTAGAT
>JAULKM010037923.1:0-29452 GCA_032355605.1 Rubia tinctorum
GCTCTATGTTAACTTGGCTGAGTGGCAAAAAACTTGCTCCATCCGTCCTGAAATAACTGGCTCACTTTCTTCTCTCGTCCATCCCACATAAAATGACACGTTTTAAATTTTTTTACTCAAAAATGGCACGTCAATCAGGAATCATCTTAGCACATGAAGGCAAAATGTTTCCTCATTTTCCAGTATTTTAATGTAGGTTGGCACGTCAATCAGGAATCATCTTAGCACATGAAGGCAAAATGTTTCCTCATTTTCCAGTATTTTAATGTAGGTCGCTAACTACTAATTAGTACTTTAATAAATACTCTCTTACTGCTATTTATTTTTTTGAAACAAAGAGTCACACAATTATATTAACCTGGGATTTAGATGGTGGAGACCACCTATTACATGAAAAGCTAGATTATGGGCATTTATTACAATGTTCATGCGAACTGTAATTATATCTATTCTATCAAAAATCATTGCCAACATTATGATACTTCTAAGAAGCCCCTTTAGTGATGGAAGGACATCTGGGAAACTATGGATGTGGTTGAGGGTCATCTCGTAATCCGTTTACAGACAGATGTGTGTTGTCACTTTGTTCCTTGCGTCTATCATTTCTTCATGAATAGCAATGAGATCTGCTTGAACTACCGATAGCGCTTGGATGTAGCGCGATCCGTGTCAACCGTTGTTCCGCTCCCCTAGAGTTGCACACCATGCTGCGGCTGCTTTTCCATCATATGTGTTGATATATGTCCAATTGATATATTTGGGGTCTAGGTGCCCCTCCTGAGTGTTCCATATCAGCTGTATATCACCAATCTTGGCTTGTCTTGGTTCCACTACTTGATTTTGCCGACGTTCCAGCACAGCTTGCTCCAGGTTGGGTTCCTCTACCATCGTTGACCTTGTTGGATCTTGGTCTGTTTCAATGGCTTGTGCGACCCTGATTATGGCTAGGACGGTTTCCACCGAGGGTTGTTTTTGTTCAATCGTGGCTTATTCCAAGCACACAAAATTGCCCATATGGTGACACATGTGAGGTTGATGTTCTCAGCTTCTGGTGCGATCTTGAACCATTTTGTTAGCCATGTTTTAAGATGGATCGGGTTGCCTTGTCGGAAGTCAAAACCCAGCCTTGTTGTTCTCTAGACTCTCCTGGCGAAGTCACACTCTAGTATCATGTGTGTTGGAGTTTCCATTTGAGAATGACACATTTGGCATAAGGGGGAGACCTCCATGTTCCTTTTCCTCAGTGTAGGGCTTGTGGGTGCTGAGTTTTGTGCGAGTCTCCACACCAGAAATTGGACTTTTTATGGGATCTTGGAATTCCACAATTTCTTCCATATGTGTTTTTTCGGTCTCAGCATGTCCTGCTGTGCCTGTTCCTAACGGTTTATGTTGATCTCTTATGTTCTATGCCTCGTGATAACTGCTTTTGAACGTATATTTTCCCAGCCAGTCATTTTCCCAGAATTGGTAGTCCTTCTGACCAAGAAGGGTGAGAGAGGTGTGGATGCCTGCAATGCGTTTACTATTTCTAGGGTGAAGAACAACCTCCGTATGAGCAATCTCCATTGTTTGTTGTTATCGATCAGGTCACTCACTCTGAACCTAAGTTGCGGTAGAAGTTGTCTCTCATGCCTTATTGGGTTCTTGTGGTTTGGGATCCACTCATCCTGGATGTCTAATGCATCGCCGACAACTACTTGCCATTTGAGCCCATTCTTCACAAGGTCTCTTCCCCACAGGATTCCCATCCATCCCCATGTTGCACCATGCTTCACTTTGACCTTCATCCTCTTTGTTGCAATACTTATTTTGGAACAATTTGGAAAAGAATGACTGTTTATCCGTAATTAGCTTCCATGCTAGTTTTCCTATCAGAGCTTGATTCATCTGTTCTTTAGAGCGAATCCCTAGTCCCACTTCCATTTGGAGTGACATGTCGATTTTCATGAATTCCAGTGTATCCTTCTTCCATCTGTGTCTCCTGCCCAAATAAATTTGGCGAGGAGGTTGTAAATTATTTTTTGCAACTATGGAAGGGAATCGGAAGGTACTGAGGATGTATTGGGTTGTTGCGGCTAAGACATGTTTGCTGAGAATGATCCTTCCCATGACTGAGAGATCTTCGGTTTTCCATACCGATGTCCTCTCCTTTACTCTTTGGATTAGTTTGTTGAACATACCCACTTTTGAGTCAGCGAAGTTCATGTTGTGTCCTAGGAAATTTTCCTGTAGTGGGTCTGGAAAGATTCTGAAAGTTTGGCTGAGCTGTTATTTTGTTGATGGCTCTATGTTTGGGCTGACTAGGAATGCATACTTTTGGAAGTTGATTCTCTGGCCTGAATAGGCCGCAAAGATATTTAGAGTTTGTGCCTGTTTTGTTGATCCTCTTTCTGAGATGCTGAAAAAGAGGATGCAGTTGTTTATGAACATTAGGTGTGAGACAGGTTGGATTGATGGGCCTATTTTTACACTTGGGCAGACACTCTGGAAGGCCTCTAACGTTATCATCAATGAGAAAGCTTCCTGGCATAGGATGAAAAAGAACGGCGAGAGAGGAAAACCTTGTCTGAGGCGTTGTTTTGGATGGAATGCCCTTGAGTTCCACACTTGAGTTTCTCACTATGGTGAAGGTGTGTACCACGAGGAGAGATGAGCAAGGGATATAGCAGCCCTGCGAGAAGTTCATCAGATTCCATCTCAATGACTCATCCTATGAGATGAGCTTCACGCAGATTGAAGTGGCCTTTGGTTAGGATACTGCGGCCATCAGAGAGAGGTTTGATCAAGAGACCCCGACCCCCACTTTTTAGGATGATGTAGTCTTTTGGCACACTAACACTCAGAGAGTCTGGGATTTGCGGGACAAGAACAATATCCATCCACCCCGAACTCCGATTTGTACATTACTTCTTGGCTAGTACATTGTTTTGTTATGCAGAGGTGACGAATGTGCCAAATGATGATATCCTACACCTATGGCATCTCACTAATGAGTTATGAGTTTAGAGGGTTGTCAACATAGCGAGGAAAACAAGAGGAGGTGATATATTGATGGGAGGCATGATTACCCACCTAGAGGAGTACTTGCAAATCACCACTCCTTAGAGACTTCAGCATCTGGGCAAGGATGATTCATACCTCATTACTCTGCCAGGATCCAGAAGTACCACCTCAGAAAACGGAGTCCCCTTTATGAGATTTCCTCAGCCCCAACGGACTTAGCTGGAGCTCTACACACCAGTTGCAAATTTAGCGATAGAGATGAATGAGTCGTGTCGGGATAGTTTTGAGCTTGAGCTTAGGGGGGCTACACCCGTTACCTGTCCAGACTGAGGAGGGTGCTCTTCTTTTCACTCAGCCTCCGCTGCAGGATGCGCATATGCATGGTGCACCACCTTCTCCTCCACAGCCGCGGGATGAGCCAATGCATGGTGATGTGCATGATGAGTATCCTCCTCCTCCTCGAGATTTTATGCCCGATTGATGTAGACTGTTGAGGCTGATTTTCGGCTCCAGGATGGGATGATCATGGAGCACAACACATTTGTCTACCAGAGCCTTACGGATATGGATGAGGAGATTGATAATTTCTCATCTCGAGTTTATCAAATGCAGACGTGCATGGGCAGTACCCCGGGCTCTGATCACGAGGCAGAGAGACATCGGGAGCGACATAGGAGGAATACAGAATGGTTAGCCCAGTAACAACATCGTTACAGCTGAGATCCTCATGGTGGTGTTGGTCGATCGCGAGTCATTTTTACTTCCCACTTTGATTATTATCGCTTTTTGCGTTTTATGTTTACATTGAGGGTCATGTAATTTTTTAAGTGTGGGGAGGGGTTGAATTTATTACATGCATGTAATCTTGAATGCTTTGTGTTAATTTGGACTGGAAAAACATTTTTAAAAAATTGGAAATTTTGAAATAAAAAATAAAAAAATCAAACCCGCTAAGTAGAAAACCCGAGTGGGAAATTTAGAAAACATTTGGGGATCGAATAGGTCAAACCCTAAAAGGGTGGCCTAGGTAGAAATGAGAGGCTAGATGTGAGCCAAAGAAACCAACCCGCCCCTCCCGCCGTCGCTAAATCAATCAATGGGATATCCGCCAACTAATTGTATCAAGAGGAGGCTGAGATCAAAGGTAAGGGATTTGTATTGTTGCTCCTGTTCCTACTACTATACTACCAAAATTGGTAGACATTGGAAAGTAGCGGGGTCATCCACAGAGATGTTAGGAATCTAATAATAAACTACGCACAATTGTGATTGGGTCGTCAATCCATCTACGTGTTAGGAATAATCAACGTTGGTAAAATAACATTAGGGGTGGGTTCTACCAAATCTATTAACATACAAACGATCACGAGAATAAACTATATAAACTAACACTCAGGGAATATTTTCATAACATGAATAATGTCATTTCGATCATCGATTTCATCACATACAAGCACTATGAACCCATTCTAGTGTTTGTGACACGTGGTGTGGTCGATGGTCAACACTTCCTCATACCTGTCTCGTAGGGTGTGTATGTAATCTTCCATAGTCACCGCCTCCATAATTAGAGGAGTACAATGATGGCCCTGTCTGTCGTGTAGATCTATGTCTCCCTTTGCCATTACGTCCCTGACACTACACCACGAATGCTTCTCGCTAGGAATAAAAGGGAAAAAGAGGTGAAGTACTTCATCAACGGCTCTAGGGTTTCAAAGCTAACCCTAGTTTACTACTTTTGCTATCTCTACCTGTTACTCTTTGGACCGACTCGTCGGCTTACTAGTGTATGGTCGATTGTAATGTTAACAACAGTAACCTACTTGCACAGACCCACATGGATCCTTACCCATTGTTACCCTAAGCACATCTAGGTTTCCTTCCCCAGGGGGTATCAATAGTGCAGTAATATGAAAGTAGAATTTTGTATGTGCTAACAAAGTGTGACAATCATGAAATTCACAAGAATATGAAGAACAAGCCAACATAATAATCACAAAACACGTAGAAATAGGTAGATCCAAGAAATCTCACAAAATAGACATTAATATATGGATACAAATATGATCCCCAAGTTTATTAACTACTCCCTAAGCATTGAACCCAAATATTGCATTGGATTCAACACTTTTGGGAAAAGGAAAAATAAAGAGAAGAAAGAAAAAGAACCTAGAGAGAAGGAAGAGTATTTTCTCTATCTAGCCTACTCCTGAAGATGAAAAGTGACTATAAACCTCATCCCTAGATGACAAAGGTTCATATATATAGTAATAGGGAATTTGGTCTTGAAAAAGCCAAAAAAGGCCAAAAAACTTCGTTTTTGGTTGATATATTTGTATTAAGTGAAGTATGTACTTGAAATTTTGATATGGTTTTGACTTCATTTTGTGCCATTGAACTTTGGAATTACCAATTCAGAATTTGGATATGTTTTATGGGTATTAGTGAATTGATAGTTGGTAGGTTTGGGTAGAATTAGGAATTGGGGTTGTGGTTCGGAATATTGTCATTTGATCTTTGATTTTGGGATTTATGATAATGAGAGATTTTTTGAGGTATTGATTAGGGGAATATTAGTGTTACAGGGTGAATATGTGAATCTCTTTGTGTTCTTGAATCTTTTCGTCCTTGAGGATGAGTAAGGTTCAAGTGTGGGGAGGTTTGATATGTTCATTTTATGTTGATATTTTAGGACATTTTGGACTCATTTGTGTATACTTTTTTGCTCTAGATCTTGTATTTTGCCTTGAAATTCTCTTATTAGAGTTAAGAGCGACTTTTGCGCTCTTATTACTTTTCTATGGATTTTTGTATGACAGGACAATGATATGTAGATTTGAAGACTTTGAAGACTATCTTTTGGAGGTTGAAAAGTCAAAGAGTTGAAGACAAAAAAGTGAAGAATTTAAGAAGAAAACTTAGGCAAGAAAGGGAAGTTTTGAAGATTCAGTAAAGTCACCTGTTGACCCACCTCCCCTCAGGGTCATTAAATGAACTACGGGAGATCAACTGAAAACCCGAGGAGTGGCATTGGATCAAAGATAAATATTTATATTGTTGCTCCCGTTTCTACTACTACACTACCTATGGGGTTTATCGGAGCAAGACCGGGGTCATCCACAGAGATGTTAAGAATCTAAAAGTTAACTACACATAGCCTCGACCGGGTCGTCAATCCGATCACATGTCAGGAATACCTAATGTTGCAAAATAGGCTTTTGAGGGTTTTAATCTAACAACTACGAACATGCAAAATCAAAAGAGAGGAAAACCATAAATCAGTAGCACTTGGGGGGAATATTTGCATAACATGACCGATAATATGTTTTGATCTTTGATTCAGTCACATTTAAGACATATGAACCTATTCTAATGCTTATGACACATAGTGTGGTCGATGGTCAACACTACCCCCTATATGTCACATAAGGGTGCACGTGTTTTCTTCCATCAGCCTTGCCTCTGCAATTAGGGAAGTGCAAACACGACGTGACACATTGTGAATGTTTGATTCTTCCCCATACTATTACGTCCCGGGTACTACACAACAAATGCTTCTCCCTTGGCCTACAGAGGCAAAAGGATAGGCACCTTATCGTTAACTCTAAGGTTACGAAATGTGCTAACCCTAGTTTGCTACTAATGCTCTCTCTACCTACAACCATTCAGGCTAAGTCTCCAGCTAACACTAGTGTACAGTCGATCGTAACATTGACTCACGAACCCATATGGTGCACTCACCCATACGGTCCCAGACTATCACTACCTGCGTACATCTAGGTTTCTCTTCCCGAGGTATATAAATAAGTGCACCAATATTAAAGTAGACTACTGTGTGTGCCAATCTTAGTGTGCCAATCATGCAATTAACAAAATGTAAAGAACAAGCCAACATAATATTCATAAGCATAATAGGAAAGGTAGATCTATAGAATCTCCCAAAACAAATACCAAATCATGAATACAAATATAAACCCATGGTTAAATCAAAACTCCCCAAAAATTGAACCTAAATATTACATTAGATTCAATAACCTTGGGCAAAGCAAGAAGAAAAGAAGTTAGAAAGAATGGAGAATCTCTTTCTCTTTCTCTACCTACTCTTAGGAGAATAGAAATAAAATGAACCAAACTTCAACCCTAGTATACATAGGCTCTTATATATAGTAATAGAAAATTGGGCTTTTAAAAAAGCCTAAAATGAGGCCAAAAACCCTAGCAGCCAAAAATGGCACGGGTCGTGCTGCCTGGCGCGGTCGTGTTGGTTGGGGCACGCACGACCCTAATTGCTTGGCACGGTCATGCAGGCTGGGGCTGACATGACCTGTGCTTCCTGGCACGGTCATGCTGGTCATCGCAGATCATTGGCCGAAACTCCAATTTTTCCTTCTAAAGCTTGTGCACGTATTTTTTGGCTCAAGCCGTTGGCTGGAAGCACTTCTTGATCAGTTAAAATACGCAGGTCACGTAAATCCTTGCATGTTTTTGGCTGGGAGTCGATTTATTACTAAAATGATGACGTGGCTATGTAAATATTTGTACCCCGTGGGCTATTCTTCAAGTGTTGGAAATGAAATAACACGGGCCGTGTAAAAGGGCACAGTATGTGTCCATATTTAGCCTCACAAAGGTTTGTAAAGGCACGGGCCATTTTGGAGCAAAGTTTCATGTCAAGGGGTTGTGGTACGGCCGTTCTGGCTAGCCTGGCCCATGCTGAAGGCCCCTGGCATGGCCATGTCAGTTGATGCGGTCGTGCCGAGTCTCAAGAATGTTGAGCTTTGGCTCCCTTCTTTTTCCAGCTTGATTCCATCTAATACCGCATTTTGTTTCATGGCCCTCTGTTAACTACCATCCTTTCTAATGACCTTCTGCAAGATAACACCGAAGTACTCATGAACAACCTACTAGTAAGCTCACAAAAGAATATCTAAGTGCTCATGAGGACAAAGTGTCCATTAGGTCCAATTAAGTATACAAAACTTAGGATTTAGATAAGAAAACCCACAACGGTCATCTAAACCCTTTTTAATGTAAACTTAACAAAAATTAGCAATCAACTGAACAAAACGTAGTAACAAATGTGTCAAATGCATAGGTTAACACGTACATAAGGTGCAGATCAATTCCCCCACTGTTAAACCTTTACTCATCCTCGAGTAAACAAAAACAAGCAAAGATCCAAGTGGAAAGTAGCATGTAGGGATAAGTTAACTAATACATTCAATTTTATTGCCAAGCTACCCTAGTTCCACCAAAGATGTAAGAATCTCATAATGCTTACTCTCCCGAAGAAACTAAAGTAACCTATCCACAAAAATCAATCCCATAAAAAGGCAAAGTGTATGTGATAAGTGTGAAGCCAAACCTACTTCGCCGAAAGAAGTTGCCAATGACAATCCAAGAAATGTTCAGTTTGAAGTTTCTGTTTTATCTCAATTTCTCTCATTTTTCCTAGGAACACTTTTGGGTTTTCATCCTAGCATTCACACATATTGAACTCACTTCTCACCTTTTTCCACACCATGGCCTCTCTTTTTTTCTAGGTTTTTCAACCTAGACGGGCCTTGCCTCTAATTTTTGCCTAGGTTTTTCAACCTATCCGGGGTTTTCCTATTTTTGCCTAAGTTGCCCTTTCGGATTTTCGACTTAGGTGTGTATATATTATTTTTATTTTTTATTTTAAAAAAAAATTGTGTGCACAAAATGCCCCAAAGATGGGCTTCACACTACATGAAGATAACTAAAACAAAAAATGAACCACCAAAATGTTCCTGAAACATCCCCCAAACACAAACTATAAATGGTGCCCTCACACCAAAACAAAGTTTTTGAAACAAACTAGCAAAGTAAGTTTTCGAAACTAAAGAGGGGAAAACCAAGAAAACCAAGGGAAATAGTCATCAAACATATTTAAAGAAAGAAAGAAAAACAAATGAGGGATGCAATCATGAAGGTGTTCCAACCCCTCCCTCACACTTAGTTCATGCATTATCCTCAATTCACGTGACCGGGGTAAAAGGAAAGGTTAGAAAACACCAAAGAGTCCTCAAATCCATCTACAATGTCCGGCTCCACGCCCTTTCACGTGCGGATCTTGATGATGGTCTGTGTCTCCAATGCCTGTCATCCTCAGCCAACCAGTGATCTCTATTATACCGTGGTGCAGTGAGTCTATGTTCTTCCTTAGACAGTGAAGCTGATCATCTACCTTGTCAAACCTTTCTGCAGTCTTCCACTGGTGATAGTCGAGTCGAGCACTAAGCCTATGCACATCCTTCCTGATCCCAAAGATAGCATCACCCCAAAGGATGCATCAATTCTGGCTTCTGTCACTGCGGCTAGGTCCACATATGATAAGAAGAAACTGATTGGTACCCCTATGAATTGTGCTCCCAGAAAGGGCTAAACTGTGGGTATTTCCAAGAATAAGCCTCATGCTGAGATGGAACATATATGCTACGGTTGTGAGAATCGAGAGCAGAAAGGGGACCACGGCTACTGTACCTGCTCGACTCTGCAAAGTAATCATCATGCGGGGAGTAGTTGAGCAAATGGGAACGATTCCCAGTGGACTGGTAGGGCTTCTCCTGAATATGAATCTATCACTAGAATGGTGGAGGTGCTCCAAAAAGTTGTTCAACTGGGGACGGTGGCATAAATTGAAGCTCGGCTACTGGTGGTGGCATAAACTGAGGCTTGGCTACTGGTGGTGGCTGGAGAAGCTAGTGGTTAGTGGGGAAAGCCTGTGCAGGCTGGTTGGGAATCTGGTCCTCATCCATCGGGGACTGCTCGGCATGCTCACCCTGCTCCTCATTATTACATTGC
The DNA here is from genome assembly GCA_032355605.1 of Rubia tinctorum. Classification (NCBI taxonomy): domain Eukaryota; kingdom Viridiplantae; phylum Streptophyta; class Magnoliopsida; order Gentianales; family Rubiaceae; genus Rubia; species Rubia tinctorum. The sequence continues at coordinate 9,829 of JAULKM010037923.1, forward strand.
TCGCCTTTCTCATCATAAGGGACCCCAATACTACTTGTGATCCTGCATCAGGCTGTATGATAAGATCCTTCAACATAAATGCCTTGGCCAGCCTGGTCCTCTTACTCTGTGGGAACCTCATGAAATTCTCTCCCTTATAAAGATGGTACACAGCTTCAGCCTCTGTCATAGTTGAAGGAGTGAGAGTGTAAGGGGTGTTTGGGTTCTCCCACATCTCATGGCTCACCGGAAGGCGAAAATGAGCAACCAGGAGCTATATCATGCCCCTTTGCTATCTTGCATGTCCAAGTCCTAAAGGGAGATACATTGGCCAATGAAGTCATCCACCAAATCTGATCAAGCTCGCCCTGTGAAAATTTACCAAAGGTATCTACAATACCTATTAGTGGCAGTGGTGGCCTCCCTATGGAAACCGACCACTACGCTCAACAGCCTAGCCACATATCTTAGTGTCAGATGTACTATGTCACTATTCTTACTCTCCTTCCTCCGCGGCCGCTTGGTAATAGAGGACAAAAAAGTGTGCACATCAAATCCAGAAGGATCCTCATTGTAACCCGTGACCTCAGTGTAATACTTTCATCCAAATGCTCGAGCAATCTCCACATGATACTTAGATCTTACCACATTCCCTAGGTGGAACCTCTCTATCTTCCCCATAAACCTATTGCGGTCTAGCGTGACAGTCGTGAGAAACTCCAAATTTTATCTATTGTAGGTAGGGGCTGACATGTCGTAAACTCCTTGAGCCCTATCCTCCTCAGGAGTATTCTTACTGGTTTGTAGAGTTTGAGGTCTTTGAGAGTCCTCTTGTCTACAAAATTATTCTCTAAGATGGGGTATCCAATAAGACGGTCACATCGTACCTGATGCTCTGGAAAGAGTGTAGTCAACCCCATAAATCGTACACTAGGCTCACCTCTCCATCTACATGGCATTATGGACAATATAGCACAACAAAAAGCACCAACAATAATAATACCCAAAAATCCTCAAACAACTACCCCAAACTCAAAAACTCTCCCACAAAATTTCAACAAAGCCTCCACTTTCAAGGTGTCCTAAACATGCAAATATCAAATATTCAAAAAATCCACAATTTCTCCTATTTATAAATCGGCTGATTACCTTGGTGAAGATCGGAGCTAAAATTTTTTTGGATTTGTGCTTGGGGAGTGTGAGGGGCTATTCGTAGACAAAATTGCAGCAATCCTTGACACCTGGAATGAATCAAAATTAAAGTTTTTGGGAGAAAACTTGAATGATGGCCAAACTCCAATTCTAAAAATATGGGTCGAATCTGGATGTTTAAGGGATCAATAATCACTGGGCTTTGTTGGGTTTGAAAAAATGAAGGTTTTGAGACAAATTTGAGGCAAATCGGACAAGATTTGAGTGAGTTATGGTAAAAAAATCATATTGGGAAGGATAAGAAGATCGTCTCAGGTTCTGGTGGATGAAGAAGAGAGAGATTAACAACATGATGAATAAACACGAGGCTTTATAGGAGGTTGGGGGAATTTTATTGGGGGACTTTGGGTGGCGCGTGAGATTCCCTAGGCTGGGATCGTGTCAAGGCTTTTAACTCTTGCCAGGCCTTATGCTCCGCGTCACCAGCCTCCTGTCATGCCATAAGCTTCATGCTGGCGTGTCCTGCCACGATCGTGTTGCTGGCACAATCGCGCTAGCATGCCCTGGCATGAGGCTAGATAGATCTCATCCTTCCAACATTTGTCACAAAATCCCTGCATCCAAAAACACAAAAATCGAGAGTAACACTATTTTAGCCAAAATCTAATTACTAATAATCCCTAAAAACACCACCAAAAATCATACACATTCCCAAATATTCACAAGAAATTTTCAAAAGCTACTAATACAAAATAAAAACACTGTTTCTTTAGTGTCAACCTCATGACTTATTATTTCATGCATTTGAGAAAACTAAGAAAATTGGTTTGATGGGTCACCAGAATCGTCGTCCTTGACACCACCATTTATCACGTCTCTATGGATAGGTATCTACATTACCTTTGGTTTACCCTTCACCTTGGGATAAATGTACCACACACATCCATCTTTCACAACAGTAGATACGTTTTTGTTGAGTTTGGGAATAGGAAGGGGCTTAGGAGTTGTTAGCTCCTTAACCCGTTTCCTTTTCCGATGCACATTAGTGCTAGAAATCGGAAGCAAAGCATCTTTAAGCACACTAGAACAAATGTTTTTATCCACAATTGCATCATCACAAGGTTCATTTATGCAAGATAGAACATGTAAGGTATCTATATTGGGCAATACCTTATCACTATCGAAATCATATTCCTTTATCAATGTTGATTCCTTAGCTGAGTCCCCGAGTTTAGGAGGCGGACGAGGAGGTTTTACATCCTTACCACTCTCCTTTAACCGCTGCAAGTTAGTTGTCATAGAGAAACAACCCACAATAGAAATGTCATCACTAACATCATGCATATAGCATAAGTCTCATCAACATGACCATCACAATTAAAGCCCAAAGTATGATTTCACTCATCACTCTCATCAATATCAAGGATCACATCTATGCATTCATTCTCATCAATCATTCAAGGGTTTTCAACTTGAGAAAGATCATCATACAAAGTTATGCCATTGCTCATAAGAGAGGGAATATGTGAATTGTTCTTAGACTTATAGATTTCAAATCCCACCTTATAAATGTTATCCTCTAGGAATAGTGTCCCTAACTGAACATTCATCTTAGTCCTTGACTTTTAGAAAAGGTCTCCATAATAAAATTGTGGGCGCACCACCATCGTGCAAGTCAAGGACATAGAAGCCTTCCGGAAACACTAAACTGCCGAATCTAACCATTACTTCCTAAACTAAACCTCGAGGGCTAGCTTGGGAGTGATCGGCTAATTGGACAATTACCCTAGTTTCCTTAAGCTCAACTGTGTCTAAGTTTTCATAAAGACTGGACGGGATCACATTAATAGATGCCTTTAAGTCGATCATAGCATTTTTTGCCAATTTTCCACCTAATCAGATAGGAATTGAAAACATCCTGGGGTCATTATATTTATTAAGTAAGTTCCTATGATTTAGAGTAGCAAATCAAATAACTTCAATTTTCCTAACTTTCTAATTGATTTATTCCTCTTCTAAGTACATGAATTTTCAAGAATTTAGCATAAGAAGGAACATGCTCAATCAAATCCAAATTTGGATTGATCTTGAGTTGGACAGGGAGTTTGCCGAATTTCTTAGCCTCAAGTCGACTCACCGAGGTGGCGAGTTGGCCGACTTGGAATTCAAGATTCTTAATACTCGAAAATGCCCTAGTTCCAAGATCCTCAATTTCTCTCCTTGTTCACTCAGCGAAAACATCTTTTTTCTTTTCCAATTGAGCTATAGCATCCAAGATCTCCTCCCGGTACAAATTGTATAAAGCGGTGTTGTTGTTGGAAGGCCCTTCTCCCCTCGAGTAGGGTTCAGGTTGAGGTTTTCCATCTCGGTTGTACCCTTGAGTTTCCTCCCCGCACCAACAGAAGTTGGGGTGATCGCGGTATTGAGGATTGAAGATATTTAGATAGGGGTCTTGTCTATCAACACCTTAGTTCCCTCAAAATCCTTGTTGTTGCCCCCTATCAAATTGTTTTCTATTTCCAACATTGATGTCCAACGCTTTCACATCTTAAAAATCTTCCACCACTTATGGACAAGTGTCTGTGGGATGATTAAGACTACATATGCCATAAAACATGACTTGATGAATTATTTCCTTCATAAATTACTTCATCATAGAGGCAAGCGCCTCGACTTGTTCCTCTAATTTAGGAGATTGAGCCGGCTCATCCAATATCTTCACTCTGGATCTAGCGCTGAACTGCCTTGTCTCGTTGGTCATTTCCTCGAAAAGTGCCATTTCATCTCTCGAACTTTTGTTGGCAATCGAGCAATTGTATGCAGCGTTAACCATCGTCATGCTCTCATCACACAGCCCTTCAAAGAAATAATACACCAAGTCATCCTCCTTGAACGGATGATAATGACAGCTTGCCAACAACTTCTTGAATCTCTCTGAATACTCATGAAGGGACTTGTTTGCCATTTGGGATTGTGGAAATTTGCTTTTTGAGACCTCCGGACTTAGAAGCCGGAAATTACTTTTCAAGGAACCTCCAATGCATATCCATCCAAGAAGTGATGCATCCGAGCAGAAGATAATATAACCAATCTTTGGCTGCATCTCGCAGCGAGAAAGGAATGGATCTCAGGTAGTAGTCTTCTTCTGAAACTCCCGATGGATTCATATTGGTGCATACTAGGTTAAACTCCAACAAGTTCTTGTTCAGGTCACCGGCCATCCCATGAAAAGTTGGCAAACATTGGATCATGCACTCTTGAGCTAACAAGTCACATTCGGTGGCAAAGGTGGGAAGACAATACATAGGGGTTGATTCTCCAAGTTAGGAGACATCAACTCCCTAAGGGTGCAATTATCCTCCGCTATAACTACGGTCTCCTCAACTACAAAAATAGGCTCTTGTGGAACCCCTACCTAGCTCTCATCCTCCTTCTTCTTTTATTACCTGTGTTTTCGTTAAATGGTGTAGAGTTCCTTGGTTCGTGGCACGAGTGTATACCATAAACTTAGAACAAAACAATACCCAACTAAGAAGAAACACTATCATAAGGATTGGAAGTACATGGATCACTATCACAAAGGCTCAAAAGAATAAAAAAACCAACACAAGGAAACAAAAACAAAAACAAAACAAAAAACATTAACTACTCAACTAACAAGTTATACAAGTTAACAATTAAACCTTTAGACTAGCATCCCCGACAACGGTGCCAAAATTTGACCCACCTCCCATCGAGGTCGTTACATGAACTACAGGAGATCAACTAAAAACCAGAGGAGTGGTGTTGGATCAAAGATAAAGATTTATATTGTTGCTCCTGTTCCTAATACTACGCTACATATGGGGTAGATAGTGACAAGACTAAGGTCGTCAACGGAGATGCTAGGAATCCAAAGTTTAATTACACACAGCCACGACCGGGTCGTCAATCCAATCACATGTCAGGAATAACTAATGTTGCAAAAAAGGTTTGGGGGGGGGGGGTTTATCTAACAACTATGAACATGCAAAATCACAAGAGAGGAAAACTATAAATCACTAGCACTTGGGGAATGTTTCCGTAACATGACCAGTAATATGTCTTGATCCTTGATTCAATCACATTCAAGACATATGAACCTATCCAAATGCTTATGACATGTGGTGTAGTGGATGGTCATCACTACCCACTATCTGTCACATAAGGGTGCACACATTTTCTTCCATTGGGCCCTCCTTCGTAATTAGGGAAGTACAACAACGATGCGACACTTTTTAAATGTTTGATTTTCCCCCTACTATTACGTCTTGGGGACTACACTACGAATGCTTCTCCCTAGGCCTACAGAGACAAAGGGATAGGCACCTTACCGTTGAATCTAGGTTGCAAAATATGCTAAGCCTAGTTTGCTACTAATGCTATCTCTATCTGCAACCATTGGGTCTAAGTTGCCAGCTAAGACTAGTATACGGTCAATCATAACGTTGACTTGGCGGCCCACATACACACACACCTATTCGGTCCCGGACTATCGTTACCAGCGTACATTTAGTTTTTTCTCCCCGGGGGACATTAATAAGTGCACTAACATGAAATTAGACCTGGTTGTGTGCCAATCTTAGTGTGACAATCATGCAATTAACAAGAATGAAAATAACAAGCTAACATAATATTCATAAGCATAATAGGAAAGGTAGATATCTAGAATCTCCCAAAACAAATACCAAATCATGAATACAAATATAAACCCCAAGTTAAATCACTACTCCCTAAGCATTGAACCGAAATATTTTCAATACCCTTAGGCAAAAAGAGAATAAAAAATTAGAAAGAAGGGAGAATTCTTTTCTCTCTCTACCTACTCTTAGGAGAATAGAAATAAAATGAACTAAACTTCAACCCTAATAGACATAGGCTCTTATATATAGTAGTAGGGAATTGGGTCTTGAAAAAGTTCCAAAATAAAGCCAAAAACCCTAGCAACCAAAAACAACACGGGTCGTGTTGCCTGGCTCAGTATTGTCGGCTAGGGCTAGCACGACCCATGTTGCATGGCACGGACCACTCCGACTGGTACAAACAATCAGCTGGGACTCCATTTTTGCCTTCTGAAGCTTGCACCAGCATTGTTTGGCTCAGAATGTCGGCTGGAAGCACTTCTTAATTAGTCGAATGGTGCAAAATGTGTAAATCCTTGCTTGCCGTTGGTTAGGAGTCAATTTCTGAGCAAAATGATGGCGCAGTCATGTCAATCTTCACACCCTGTGAGTTGGTCTTCAAGTGTTGGAAATGAAATGACACATGCCGTGTAAAAGGGCACGGTTCGTATCCATACTTAGCCTCACAAAGGTTCGGAATGACACAAGCCATGTTGAGCAATCGGCTCATGCCAAGGGGCTATGACACGGTCGTGCTGGCTGGTACGGCCGTGCTAGCTGGCCCGGCCATGTCGATGCAACCGTGCCGAGTCTTGAGAATGTTAAGCTTTGACTCCCTTCTTTTTTTGGCTTGATTTCATCTACTATCACGTTTTGATTCTTGGCATTTGGTCTACTACCATCCTTGAGAATGGCTTTCAAATACCTACTACTACCTTTTTGAATGGCCTTCTACAAGATAATGCTGAAGTACTCATGAACAGCCTACTAGTAAGCTCACAAAATAAAATTTAGGTGCTTGTGAGGACAAGGTGTCCATTAGGTCCAATTAAGTCTACAAAACTTAGGCTTTAAACAATAAAACCAGCAATGATCATCTAAACCCTTTGTAATATAAATCTAACTAAAACTAGCAATAAACCGAACAAAACATAGTAACAAATGTGTCGAATGCATAGGTTAACGCATGCATTTAGGTGCAGATCACCTCTCGCGACTCACGACGATCCTGTCATAGGTCGCGATGCCTGTTGCAGTGTGGCCTACTTTATGCCTTTTTCTTGTACTATAAATGCAAACTGTTGTCCTCTCATTTCCATCTTCTTCTTCCCCGACTTTTCCCTCTTTCAAACCCTAGTTTCACTTTGTTTTTCATCTGTTTTCATCTTTATTTATGTTGAATTTCTTTTGGATTATTTTTATAAATTTTAGTAGCTAAGTTATAACTTGGGAGCAATTGATTGAAGCTTCCAAACTCATATAGTTAGAATATCTAATCTACTCTTTCATGAACATTTATTGCTTGGCATTTATTGTGCCATTAATATTGATGTTTACTTCATTTATGCTATGGGTTGTTTGAGAATATGAAGTATTTTTATGATTTTAATGCTAGGGTTAGGAGCGTGTACAAATTCTTATCTCTTTGGCATGAAAATCCAAGAACATGGAGTTAGAACTTCTTGCTGAGTAAATGATGTTAATCTTGTTATATGAGTATGTTAATGTGGTTTGTTAACATATTTATCCTGAGGTAGCACTAAAAGTTAGAATCTTGAATGTTGATTGTTCTAGGTTAAACCTAATAAATGTTTTTTGTTTGGTTAAATGGCTAGGCATTTGGTAGAATTCTTGTAGTTGTTATCAAACTATGGTTCTTTGTGCATGATGTCATTGATGAAATACATTTAGGCATTGTTTGTCTAAAGTTATCGTTAATGAGGCTTGCAAATAGTCGACGATCACTTTTGTGAATTACTCTTAAGAAGAAAGGATGTTTATCTTCGAAATAGAAATGATAGCATTCACCATAGGAAATTAAGGTGATTGAATGAGTAATTGATTCTATAATCTATAAGAGGTTTGAAGTGGGAATCAATTAGCCCCCAGGGCTTTGTCATTTGTGATTTTATCATCATTTCTTAGTTGTTGCATGATTAGCATAATTACCTTCATATGCTAGTTGTCTTGTTTTTACTTTCATAACTTAGGAAAAGCCAAACAACCCCCTCCCCCACATATTTACTTGCTTTTATATATCTATATCTATGTTTATATCCACCTTATATGCATGAAACCTTAGGAAAATCCCCCTTCTTCGTAGACGACCTCGATTTGCCACTATCTACTTAGTTGTATTTAGGAAGAACTTTAGGGCTATAAATTATATTTTTGAGAGCTACGGCGATGACTCCCACCGATAATTCCCAAGCTAGCCCTAGAGGTTTATTTTAAAATGTTATGGTTAGGATAGGTAATCTAGTATTTCCGGCAGACTTCTGTGTCCTTGATGTAGTGTACAATTAAGGTGCACCCCCAATTTTATTGGGGAGACCATTCTTTAAAACACCAAGGACTAAAATAGATGTCCATTTGGGAGCACTAACCCTAGAGGATGTTGTTGATAAGGTTGTGTTTGGTATTTACAAGTCTAAGATGGTTCACCTATATCCTCTCTTATGTGCAACAACATTTCCTTATGTGATGAACTTGTTCAATGTGATGATTCTTGCATGATTAATGATGATGAATGTCTTGATGAGTTCCTTAATGATATTGATGAGAGTGATGAAAAAAATCATGGCTTGAGCTTTAATTGTGAAAACAATGTTGATGACACCTATGCCATGCGTGAGTTTAGTGATGCTTTTTTTATTGTGGATTCTAGAATAACATGCGGTGGTTAGTGGAGAGTGTCGAGGATTTAAAACCTCCTCGACCACTTCCTAAACCAGAGAAAATGACTAAGGAATCAACATTAGCTAAGGTTAGTGATTTTGATTGTGATGATGTGCTACCCACAATTACGACCTTACATGTTATATCCTCGTTGAATGAAAATTTTGATGATGGACATCTTGATAAGCATGATTTTTATGCTTTTTGTGAAATTAAGAATGCTTTGCTTCCAATTGAGAACACTAACATTCAGCGAAGAAAGAAGCGGGTTAAGGACGAATGTGTCTGGTTTGTATCTCCTAAATTTAAGGGTAAGCCTAAGGTAATGTGGAGACCCATCTATAGAGATGTGGTCATGGGTGGTGTCAAGGATGGTGATTCTGGTGGCCCATCAACTTGTTTGTGTTAGTTTTTGAAAATGCATGAAAAATAAATCGTGAGGATGACAATAAACAAATGGTGCTTTTATTTCATCTTAGTAGGTTTCAAAAAAATTGTGATTTTTGGAAAGCATGTGATTATTAGTGGTGTTTTGGGTAATATTAGTCATGAGATTTTGGCTTGGAACAGTACTACACATGAGTTTGTGTTTTTGGGTGCGGGAAATTTTGCGACAAAAGTTGAACGAGCTGGACTGGCACAGGTCATGCCAACCTCGTGTCATGCTGGCACGGGTCATGCTGTAGGAGTGCTACCCGTGTCACCTAGATCAACCAATCAAATAGCACAGGATATTCTATGAAAGGCCCTCGTTATTCACTCTCCTTCACCATAAACCCAGCAACCAAAAACGCGACCGTCACCCCATTTTAAGCCAAAATTCTCCCTAACTTCCACAATTCCCAACCAAATTGCCTCAAACTTTCCCAAACTCTTCCCCTATCAATTCCGCACAAACCCCATAGCCAATTGCATCCAAAAACAAATAAATTCTGGTGATATTTGCGAAAAAGTCAGTTTGACCCTCTCTTCAAATTTTCTCCAAAATTTGAAGATTTGCTCCATTCCAAGTGCAAGGATAACCAGAATCTACTATAGGAGGAGTCCCACACGCTCCACGAGCATCAATTCATCAAATTTCACCACCGATCCTCGCCTAGATACCCCGACCGAACTTTCTTGAAATTTTTAGGGGAAAATTTTGGATATTGCATCATTAGGACTTAGTAGAAGGGGGTTTGAGTGTGATTATACCTTTTTGTGGGAGAGTATTTGTGTGAGTAGCTCTTGAGATTATTTAACTATTAGTTGCTACTTTTTGTGATGTATGTTGTTCTTGGTGTCAACATGTTACGTAGACAGATGACTGGTTCCAGCATTCCCTTTATGGGGCTACAAACGCTCTATGGGGAGCATTAAGTGCGATGGGATTGTCTTATGGAAGGCCCCATCTTAGAGACCAAGTTTGTAGATGAGAGGGCCCTTAAGGAACTCAAATTCTATAAACCAGTCAAGGAGCTCCTGAAGAAGATTGGGCTGGAGGGCTTCTTGAAGAAGATGGTCTCCACCTAAACTAGATATACACTGGAGTTTCTAAAGACCATCGTGTCGGTGGTCAATAGCTGAGTTGAGAAGGTGGATAGATTCCACCTGAGAGATGAGGCCAGATCGATGATTTTTAGGGAGATAGAGGAGTGCTTCGAGTGGAAGTACTTTATTGATATGGATGGGCATGCTGAGAACAACTCGGGATTTGATGTTTATATGGTCTGGCCTGCAATTACCCGACGGTTACAGGGAGAAAGGAACAAGAACAGAGACATAGTGCACCTGATACTAAGGTATGAAGCTAGGCTTTTGAGTATAGTGGTGATGTGCCATAGAGAGGCCACCACTGCTACTAAGTGGGACTGCAGGGTCCTATGGTCGATTTGCACTGGACGAGCCTGCCCTGATCTCGTGTAGTACTTCATCACCCAGTGCTACGACTTTTCTAGGAGGTCATCAGGCAAGATAGCAGTTGGGGGCATGATATCACTCCTGGCTACTCATTTTAGCCTGCCGATAGACAAGGGTATGCAGGAGAACCTGCACTCCACATATACCCTCACTTTTGGACCTATGGTAGAGGAAGCGATGATACTGGTAGATGTTTGGGTGATTTACTGGCGCTATAAATGTGTCAACTTCATGAGACTCCCCCAATTCAGGAGGACCATACTAGCCTTGACATTCAGACTGCAGGATCTTATCATACAGTCGGATGGGTACGGGTACTACTGGAATATCCACATGCTGAGCAGGAGAACGAGAAGGGAGAGCAGGGTGACGGAACCCTGATGGATGAGGATATGATTCAGCAACAGCCAGCACAACCTCACCTTATGGACCAAAAGTTCATTCATCCGCCACTAGTGTTTCCTCAATTTGTGGTATCTCCTTCAATCGAGCAAGCATTTGCACCGCTACCTTTCCAGGGGCCGATTCATGCCTATGATCTGACTTACCATTCCGAGGGGCGGAGCTCTAGGGGTTTGCACATGCGTAGCCCCCCTCAACACGAGGACTATTTCTGGGTGCCAAGTAGAAAGAGCAGCCACGGGCTGCCAGACTTTGAGCCAGAGAGACACAGTATCTCCATTCCCTTATAGCATCCTTCCTAGAAGCATCCAGAGTATAGCCCTTTCCAGGAGCATAGTTCACCGGGATTTTGGCATTTTTTATCTTCTTATGACCTGTGGGCCCAGCCACCAAGATATGAGCCGAATTGGATGCAGTCTTTGGGAAATCCATATTCGAAGTTTAGTAGGATATGAGCCAGCTTTCTACCCGAGTTGACTATCACGTTGATGAGATAGCTCACAGGTTCAACCAGGTGGACGATAACATGAGGATGGATATAAATCTACATCACTACGGGATGTAGGAGATCACTAAAAGGTTGAGGACCGCGGGTATTGGAAACAGGAACCCTCACCAGGATCCACATGAGCAGGGCGTGGAGGCAGATGTGGTGGATGACATCAATGACTTATTGATTTTTTTTCAACCTTTCTCTTGCCTTTGCATTGAGGAAAATGCATGAACTAAGTATAGGGGAGGGGTTGGAACACCTTCACGTTGTGGCATCTCTTCTGTTTTTGCTGCTTGTTTGTTCTATTTTTGGTTTGATTTTGATGTGGAGTATGACTATTTTCCCTATTTTCCTCTCACTTGATTTTGAAAACTTTTGTTGTTTGGTTTGTTTTTGAAACTTTGTTTTTATAGGTGTGAGGGCACCTTTCGTAGTTTGTTGGGGTGGTGAGGTGTTAGTTTTTTTTATTTTTCTTATCTTCATGTAGTATGAAGCCCATCGTCGGGCCATTTTGTGCTACACAATTTTTTTTTGAAAAATTGAAGAAAAAAAATGAAATAATATATACCCGACTAAGTTGAAAACCCAAAAAGGACGACTTAAGCAACAATTGGAAAGGTCCAGATAGGTTGAAAAACCTAGGCAAAAGGGAAAGACCATGGTGTGGAGAAATGGGAGAAGTGAGGAAACATTTGTGGGAAGTTAGGATGAAAATCCGAAAGGGCTCCTAGGAAAATTGAGGGGAATTGAAAAGAGATCCTATGGTTCTCTTTGATTATCATTTGGAAGTCCTTTTGGTAGAGTAAGTTAGCTTCACACTCATCTTTGTGAATTTCACCTTTTCATTGGTATGATTGGTTGGATAGATTGTCTTAGCTTTTTTGGGGAGTGAGAGTTGTGAGATTCTTATATTTTTTAGGGAACTAGGGGAGTCTAGGAATAAATGTTAAATGTGTTGGGGAACTCTTTGCATGCTAGTTTCCACTTAGATCTCTGCTCATTTCTGCTTACTCGAGGACGAGTAAAGGTTTAAGTGTGGGAGGATTGATCTGCACCTAAAATTATGTATTAGCCAATACATTTAGCACATTTTTTAGTATGTTTTGGTTGGTTGATTACTAGGTTTAGTTGGGTTTACATTAAAAGGGATTTAGATAGCTATTGTTGATTTTCTTGTTTAAATCCTTAGTTTTGTAGACTTATTTAGACCTAGGGGATGATGTTATGTCCTTACAAGCGTATAGATTTTATTTTGTGATAGTGGATGGAATCACCCCAAATTATTTTGTAGATTTCTCATAATTACTTCGGCGTAGATTGTGGAAGGTCATTCGCAAGGATGGTAGTAAATAGAAGGTCACGAGTCAAAACGTGATAGTGGATGGAATCACTCCAAGAAGAGAAAGGAGTCGAAGATCAAACAAACTAAAGATTGTCACAGCCATGTTGTGTTTCATGGGCCATGCCAGCCAATTTGATGGTGCCAAGAAAAGGCATGGGTCGCAACAAACTGCACAACCTGTGCAGTGCAAACCCCTTGTACGAATATGTATAAAGCACGGGTCATACCATATTGCATGGCACGTGCCTCTTGATGATGAATATCCAAAGACAAGCCCACATCCCATGACCTTTTGCATAACCGTGCAATTAGTTTCTAAGAAATTAACTCCCAGCTAGCGTCCTGTGAATTATTGCATGGGTCGTGTAGGTCAAGTGCTTAAGAAGATGTCACAGCCAGTTGCCCGCGAGGATACACACGGGATGTACGCTCAGAAGACCAAAAAGATGATCCTAGCCGGTGGCCCTCGAGGACACGCACGGGCCGTGAGCTCATAATACCAGAGCCACAACCAGCCGACGACCCGTGCACGATTGCACCACCCGTGCTGGCGTCCAGCTACGGTTTTCTTGCCCTTTTTGGGCTTCTTTAAAGCCCAATTCCTATCTACTATATAAAGGGACCTATGTCTACTAGGGTTTAAGTTTGGATAGTTTATTTTTCATTCTCCTAGTTTTTACCTAAGAGTTGGTAGAGAGAAAAAGATTAACCCTCTTCTGTTAGTTTAATCTTCTTAGTTTTGCCCAAGGGCATTGAATCCAATGGAAATATTGGGTTAAATGCTTAGGGAGTAGTTCATTAGCTTGGGGATTTAAATTTGTATTCATGATTTGGTAGCTATTTTGTAAGATTCTAAGATCCTCCTATCTTTTAGTGCTTATGAATATCATGCTTGACTTGTTCCTTATATTCTTGTTAATTGCTTGATTGATATCCTATGTTGACATACGCCTTAATCTCTTTTTCATGTATAACGCAAATATGGTTGTCTCCTTGGGAGTGTCGCTAGTGTAATAGGAGGAGTGAGAGTCCGCGACCGTGTGGGTATATGCATGTGGGTCGTGAGCATCGCTCTGATGACCGTACACTAGAATGAACTGGACAATGGTAGCCCAATAGGTGAGGACATAATAGTTAGTAGCAACTAAGGTTGGCGTAATTCAACCTTTGTCGTCGTAACCTTAGAGTCATCAAGAGATATCAATCCCTTTGCCACTGTAGGCCTAGGGAGAAGCATTCACAGTGGAGTGCCCATGATGTAATTTTTATAGGGAAGAGGAATGCATAATGGCCGGCCGTTTAATGCACTTCCCTAATTACGGAGGCGATATCGATAGAAAAAATGTGAGTACCTATGTGTGACAGGCAAAGGGGAGTGTTGATCATCGACCACACTATGTGACATAAGCATTAGGATAGGTCTATAATTTTTATATTTGATAGAATCTAGGATCAAAGTATCTAACCAATCATGTAACGCAAATATCCCCAAGTGCTAGCTTAATCCAATTTATTACCTTGCTCTTGCATGTTTAGTAGTTGTTAGATAAAAAACCCTCAAACCTTGTTTGCAACATTTACTATTCCTGAAACATATCGGATCGATTCGATTGCTGGATTTGCGTAGTTAACTTATAAATTTCAAGCATCTCTGTGGACGACCCCAAATATGCCACTATCTACCGTTTGGTAGTTTAGTAGTAAGTACGGGAGCAACAATACAAATATCTATCTTTGATCTCTGAAGCGCTCCGCGGGTTAGTTTTATCTCTCCCATGAAAAAGTCGATTTACTAGCGACCCCGTGGAGTGCGGATCATCACTAGAAAACCTGAACATCAACAAAATAAAGCTCAAAAAAATAAATGTAAATATAAACTAAAATTGCATAAACATCAACATAATTTATATATACATATAAACATCAACTAAAATGTATTAAACATCATCACTATGATAAAATGTCATACACTAAAATAAAACTGCAGAAGATCTGCAGAAAAAGTGAAAAGGCTCTTTGTTTAATTGTCGGTAACAACAAAAACACACTATATATCAATAATTCTGATCAAACACAACCAAAAGTTAACAAACTCACAACAAAAAAATTGATCCAGAAAATAACATAATCTCCTTTGAAATTGATCAATTTCATATCTATAATCGAGAAGATTAACAAAACCTAGGGCTACAAAATTGGATGGGGGACAATCAAACAAATCTAGAGGATGAATTGCACCATCAAATGTCACGAAATTGAGCGTTCTACGGTCAATGGTGAAGAAATCGAAGAAAAAATGGAAAATGAATCAACATAGAAGAAGAAGAAACGGGGAAAACGCGAGAAAAAATGGGGAAATGACATAGAATAAAGGGTTTTAATGAACACATTTTCATAATTGCATTAATTCCTTCAAATTATTTTCTTATTTTATAAAAAAATCATTCAAGTTACAAATTATATTATTTACATGATGACCCTCCGTCTAACTATTATATGGTATAAAACAAGACCTTGTGTTATTTTTATCTTTCTATATCTCATTCACTTTTCATCTTTTATAATCAAGCCTTCCTAATTGTTTTGATAACTATTAATTACTATATATAAAATAAAAAGAAAAACGTGTTTTATAACAATACCTACTTAACATAAGTGCCAATATAACACTCATATAATTTTTAGTGCAAAAATAACCCTAACTAGTTAATGTAAATGCTAATTTAACACTCGGACCCTATTTCCGGCATTGACTTCCATTTTCCAGCGTTAACTGTATGTAAAATGTCCAAAATATCCTTAGTGTTAAATCTAAATTTGAGTTGCCAAATTTACCCTTATAGTTCGCCGGATCGCCGTCAGACCTTTGCTGCACCGCCGCCGGAATAGGTAGGGTTATATCAGCACATTATGAAAACTGATAGGGTTATAGCAGCAAATTCCTAAAACTTGTAGGGTTATATCAGCACATTCGTAAAAATTGTAAGGTTATACTAGTATATATTATAAAAGTTAAGTGTGCGGTACTCGGCTGGCCTTAACGGACGACCACATCATCATATACACTGTTATCACATTATAACAACATCTTATGCACCATAAAATTTGACATCATAGCACCATCATTCATATTAAACACCATTATCACATATTGTAGCCCAATTTCAAAACTCATTAACATTAAAAACCCTAGGTCGAAGAACACTACAAAATAACAACCACACACAACACCAAAAGTCATCAAACCATCAATCCAGACTAAACACAACAAAATATCATCAAAACCCAACCCATATATTCTATAGTATGTATTGATATAGCCGCACACTTTTTGCGAATGTGCTGATATAACCCTATATATTTCAGGAATGTGTTGATATAACTCTATCAGTTTTCATAATGTGCTGATATAACCCTACCTGTTATGGCAAGGGTGCATCAATGGTTCGATGGCGGTCTGGGGTTGGTCCGGCGGCGGTTCGACGATAATATTTGGGGTATTAATGACTCCAAGGGTAATAAAGTCATTTTCTATTTTTTACTATTTTTATTTTTCAGAAGGACAAAAATGTATTTTACAAAATTCCGGCTAAAGGTATCCCGAGAGGGTTATATTGGCACTTACACTAATTATCTAGGGTTATATTGGTACTTTAAACACTGAAAGGTTATATTGACACTTATGTCAAGTAGGTAGGGTTATAAAAGCATTTTTTTTCGAATTAATATGATGAAACAACCAATATTCAGAACCAAAAACCAATATCAAGACCGCATACATCATGAAAAATGAAGCAAGCCCCACTGGTTCCGAATCGATTACCAATGCTTTAACCTTCCGTTACAGTTTATGATATCGTAACAAGTATCGTACGCAATGAACGGAACCTAGAAGGCCTCCAATTTTTGAAGTCCAACTAACCGATTCATGTTCTGAGACCGATAGGGGTGGCAAATGAGCGGATGGATTGAGTACGGGTCGGGTAATATGGGTAATAAAAAATATTGGTATGATCAATTTCAACCCATTTTATAATGGGTAAAAATGGGTTGGGTTAAATGAGTTAGGTTGAAACCCGTTAACCAGCGAGTTAAAAATCACTCAGCTTACGGGTAAAAAATGGGTAGACCCATGAGTTTCAATCCATATGGGTTAAAATATAAACCCGTATGAGTTGAGATTTACATGTCAAATATAAACCCATAGGTGCGGTATTGCACCTATCAATCTCACTAACAGGCTTCACCAAGTTCTGAGATAGGCTACTGAATCTATCGAGATCTTCTTCTAGCAAAACAACGCTCTTCTAGCCAGCCCAAGATGCCATTTTTACATAGAATCGCCTACCTGAAGATCGGTATCCACCCGTTCACCTCAGTGTTCCTCATTGTTTACTGCTTCTCGCCGGTGTTTTCCTTGTTTTCGGGCCAGTTTATCGTGCAGAGTCTGGACGTGGCCTTTCTGGCATACCTTCTGGCGATCACAGTGATCATGTGCATGCTTGCGCTGCTCGAGATCAAATGGTCCAAGATCGAACTTGAGGAATGGTTGAGAAATGAGTAGTTTTGGTTGATCGGTGGAACAATTGCACATTAATTCCTTTGTTTCCATATATTTGAGAAGTATTTCCAATACTTGATTTACAGCTAGAACCTGCAATGCAATCCCATGTACATGAATTCACACATACGAGACTTAGCACCAACCCAAAAAGAAATCACATCCATATCTAGTGCCAGGGACTTCTGAAAGTGATAGCTGAAATCAAAATGTCCTTCACTCTGACCTCAAAGTCCGGTGGAGATGATATCGACGACGAGTTTGCTGATTTCTACATCATCAAATGGTCGTCCTTGATGATCCCTCCGATAACCATCATGATCACGAATATGATAGTCATGTCGGTAGGCTTCAGTAGGACGATCTACAACACAATCCCTCAGTGAAGCCGGTTGCTTAGAGGTGTGTTCTTCAACTTCCGTGTGCTGGTGCATTTGTACCGTGTAATTGAAAAATACGGTATTTGCAAAAAAAAATCTGCAGTATGGGTTATACAATAAAGTTGAAATGGGTAAACCCACAGGGTGAAACTCGCGGGTTTGACCATTTATCGACCCACGGTTAACCCGGAAACCCAACCCATTCGACCCAGATTTTTCAATTATTCATTTAACCCGTTACCCATACACACCCGGATTTTAAAATAAATAACCTGCTTGACCCGCAAGTTATGGGTCAATATTGCCACTCCCAGAGACCCATTTTATTGCCAAAGTTGCAAGTAGCATCGAAGAGCTCAAGAACCTACACAGTAATAGATCATACTTCCAAACTCGGAAGTGTATTTGGAGAACGGTGATTTACTATCGTTACAAAGTCGGAATAGTAGACGCCGTTTAAAAAAAACTTCCACGACACTCAGAAGCACGTTGGAAGGCAACTTTCGCCGGCGGTTGTGTAACCGCTGTCCAAAAGACATTCGATATGCATCGATACCAGAGGCGGTTGTTCGGAACCACCCTCTAAAACCGTATTTCACCATGTTAACAACCCTTTATGCACTAGTGGTCTAAGTGTTGGACGAGGTCGATTTAGTAGAATGATTTGACTTATATTTTCATTTATTGCAATGAGATTTTTAAAGTTTAAAAAACTAAACTAAAAATATATCTCAAAATAATAGTTATAAAATCTTAGAAATTATAAATACAATATTTACCATAATTATCTAACCATTAAAGGATCTAACGGAAAACACTCTTATTTAAAAAAAAATTAAAAGAGAGTCTCAGGAAAGACTGCATTTCCATAAGTTTATGGACAATCCATATTGGCTTTTACCTTAAATGTTGTACCCCCTTTGGTTTTTAAACATTGACACTCTTTCCCTTTTGGGAATAATTTTTTTATTGGCACTCTTACACAAATTCCATTTAAGGAGGGGACAGAAGGTCATATTTCCATTTTTACCCATGTCCTATTCTCTAATTTACTTCAAAATTTAGTCATTCTCCATTGTTAATGTCACTTCATAAGGTAAAAGTACATAAAAAGTTGAGCTATCATAACATTTGTGTCATCTTGTATGGGACAATATAAAAAATAGAGGGAATAATTTTTATAAAATTTAAATATTATATTTTAAAAGTTAAAAGTATTTGAATGTGAAAATAAAAAAAATATAATATAAAACATATTTTTAAAATTTTAAAATGTAGTTTGTAATTTAACAAATGTAGTGAATGAGGTAAAAAATAAGTGATCTGTGCAGACCGTCGATCAGAACCACTATTTTTTAAAAAAAAAATCATATATCCCGAGATTAAACAAACATTACAGTAGTCAAACCGTTAGACAAACATTTCAATGGTCAAGCTAAAGTCCTGAAAAAACACGTAACATGCAATGGAAATTTACACAAACAGTATCTTGCCGAGCAAATGTCAACATTTTATATTGTTTCTTCTCGAAAATAAGCGTCATATATGTAAAACGTCACTTCCACTTCCAAAAGTGTCACAACCCTTCCAGAAAGGAAGGAAGAAATTAAGCAAATCGTAGTGAATGTCCTTAAATCGCCGCCGATCAGGAACTCAATACTCCATACCATTCACTAATAATAGTCCCATTTTTCTGACATTCTTCTAGGTATGTTTGAAGTCTGATACTCTTTTGTCCCATTTCAACCTGCACACTTTTTGGTCAACTTTCTCAAAACACATTTGACCATAAATTTTAACAAGTATATAGATACAAATATCATTATGTGAGATATCATTGGATTCCCTGCATGATGTATTTTCTAAACATCAAATTTT
>JAULKM010037934.1:0-13331 GCA_032355605.1 Rubia tinctorum
TTGATTAGAATTAGATTTGGTAGGTTTAGATAAGGTATATTCATTTAAGAATTCATCCAATATTTGGATTGATTTACATAGATGAATATGATAATTATTTATATTTATATTTATTTTAGGAGTTCTAGTTAGATATAGTTTTAGCTTCCTAGATCTACCATAATTCTTTTCAGTTTCCATTTGTAATGACTGAATATTACCTCTATAAATAGCGGGTTCAGCCGAGATCATTATTACACACTCATTATTCATCAATAATATTCAGACTTTTGAGACATTCTCATTATCTTCATTGTTTCTTAAACCTGCGGGCTATTTAAGTTTCAATGTCCCTTTATAGACGTACCCTGCGTGCTAGACGTTTATAGAGAAACCTTGTAAGTGTACCCTGTGGGCCAGACGCTTATAAGTCGAGTTGAGTGTACCCTGCAGGCTACACGCTGCGATTCGTGCATTTATTTGAGTTGGTCGAGATCCTCAAATAAATAAAGATTCGATTTTCCGCAATCCAGAATATTCGCAAGAAGATTCATATCATAGGCGGCTCGTCATCTTCACTCAATTCCAAATGGAGTCCCTGGGCTTCCATGAAAGCGACATGTTGGGAATGAGCAGGGTCAACATCTTGTGCGTCTCGGTCATGTCCGCACGCAAACAGTCGAAGTACTTGCTCAATCTAGTCTTCCAACCGCTCCCGGTACCTGTAAAAGAATATTGATCAAAATTAAATGGATATCAAAATTTCATATATTCTTGCAATTAATTGACATCAATAAAATCAAATATTTATCACTTACGGGAGCTCGATTCCTCGTCGTTATCTTCAGCGGCTTCGCTAGCCCTCTTAGCAATATTAGCTTGTTTACCAAGAATTGGCCGGAACTCCCACTTGTCGACGAAACCGAGACAGAGTTGTTTGTGTTGGAACCTGGCCTTGTCATAGTATTCCACCTGGCTTGCCTTGTCCTGAGGAATTACGCCCGCCTTCTTCAAAATTACGATTATCAAACCACTGTAAGGGAGATCTTTTTTCTTTATATGCGCGGCCTTTAATATGAAAGATATGATGGAAAATAGTGGGGTTTATCTTGACCCCCTCAATGAGGTAATAAAACAACATGAGGTTAGCAATAGTCGGCTCGCAAGTATGGTCACTCATGGGCAAAACATTAAGACATATCAACTCATACACGAGACGTTGTTCTACGGTCAACATGCCAATATCTTATCTCTCAGTTTTCCCTGCATCACTTTCTGCAGTCTAAAAATATTTCCTAGCCATAATGATAGGACAAAGTGGGGTAGCCTTGCTCACGCCTGGCCAAACATGTGTGTGATAAATTTCTAGGGAACCATCGAAATCGTCGGGCCTTAATTTCTTGGGGTGGTGTAAGGGAAATCTAGGGCAGCGCTAATAGTATACGTCACATATATAGTTTTCCCATGTCACATCCTGATTCAGCAAGTAGTTCTTGGAAATATTTAAAAAGTTTGCTGAATCTTCTTTTATGGTTTTTGGTAAACTGCTAAAAACTGTTTATTTTAAAATCATAAATTATTTTTGGGGGAAAATCACAAGCTGACCTCCCCTTACTTTTAAGATAGAGCAAATGACTTCGATGACCCGTTTATCTGTCACCATTTTTGAACACTTTTGGCCCATCAACTTGCAAAAATGCTCAGTTTTAGCACTTCCGAAGGTGTCACGATTAACCTGTTTTGTAAGTTGAGGGGTCAAAAGTGTTCAGAAAAAAATGCCAAATGTTAACGATGGTGATAGTTAAAGAGTTACAGAAATCATTTGCTCTTTAAAATATGCTAGAATTGCTTATAATAAGCACATCTTGTAGTGCGAGGCCACTTCAGGAACTTTTAGGATGTTGCATATTTTATTTCCCATTATCAGGTCGGTGTTAGGATTGAAGAGAATACCTCATTAATCTGAACCATCTAAGGCAGCCAATATCATACTCCTTCTGGTCCTCTATCCCCTATTATTCACCCCTACTTTTGAACACCTTTTTTTAAAAAAGATTAAAATGAATGGTGTAGATTACATTGAAAGTATAAAAAAAAAGGTGAGTTTGGTGGATGAAATAATCTAGAATCAGCCAAAAAAGAAAACAAGTCAATATATTAAAAAAAAAACTTGCCAAAAAAGAAAAGGGAACCATCATTAGAGGACCGGAGGCGGGAGGGGGTACATCTTCAATCGAGCCAAAGTATATGACCATTTTTCCCTGGAAATTAAGGAAATCACACCTTTTTCATCATGTCCTTAAGTCTACCTCGTGCTTTCCCTGAGACAAGGACTAGGTACTATTCAGCTACCAAACTCGATGGTTACATCTAATATCGCATCAAAACCTAAACTACAGAGTGCGGACTACAGAGTGCTCTACGGAAGATCAATCATTTGGCCCTCCAGAGGAGGCTGTAGAAGACGAGAGGTATGAATGCATCATCAAGCTGTGTCCCTAATACTGTTTTCTCTGGCAATAAGAAAGCAACACAGTAAGCATAGTTAAGAATAAAAGAAGATTCAGCAAACTTTTTAAATACTTCCAAGAACTACTTACTTCCAGCTTTGGGCATCCTGATAACTCCATATTTGTGGCCGACCATTGCAACCTAAAGTTAGGATTATAGAGTAACTGCATTCAGTATTAAAAAGTCAAGAGAGGTGACACTCAGAAACTTGAGATATGTGTTTTTAGAAGGAGAAATAATTGACAGTTCGAATTGTTTAGAGCACATTGCACTTCATTCTACCAATAAAATACGTTACCACTAGACCTTATTACACAGCAGACTTATCATGCATGAAAGTCTCCTATATTATTGACGGCCAGGTTTGTCATAAAACATTTACCATAAGCTCTTTGTGCACATTTCAAAAGAATTCAAGAGCAAAGAAACTAGTGCAATCGGTCAATAGTATAAAATGAGTTTTAATTCACCATTGTGCATCCAATTCCCAGGCTCAAAATTCCAGCGAAAGGGCCAATGGAAAATCATTAAAGCCGGAAGACAACCACATAGCCGCAAAAGCGAAAAATGGCTGAAAGACGAACCAAATAAAAATTTGTTGTTCAAAGAGCTACTAGTAACAAACAACATTGAGGATGAGAGTGTTTGTAACCTGATAACAAGAATCTCCGAGTCACGATGATCAGTAAAAGCATTCATCAATTGGTGCACCAGCTCCAAAGGCCAAATTCTCCATACCTGCCTAAAAAGACAGTTATGTATACGTGGAAGAAGGTTTTTGGAAACTAGAAATAACCCTTGCCAGCTCAAATGACTTTTAATCCTCAAAGTTTCTGTTGTTTGTCACACTTCAACCCTTGCGCTTTTTCATCCAAAAGATCCAGTGGCATTATTCATTCCATGTAAGAGCAGTGCAGGATATATCCAACATATAACCTAACTCAAATTCGAAGTCAAGAAACAAAGTCTACAGCTATAGTTGTTTCCATATCCATGATAAGACTTGCCGGGAAGGACTTAAGCGTTCAGTAACAAAGGTATTAGGGAAAAGAGCCACCATTTTCATGGACCCGGAAGAAAAAAACAGCAACCATACAGTTCTGGAGAGGAACTTACTCTTATGATTTCCAATATAAAAAAAAAACTACCAAAGCAGCACCAAACGCCAGGTCGAGAAATTTTGGCTGAATCAAATAAAGACAAACATCATTCTCAATAAAATCAAACTGGTAGAGACTACTAGAAAGCTAAGGAAGGCCATCCTTTGAAATAAACTCACCTGATATATAAGTGCAGGGGAAAACATCAAGACAGCCATGAGGTGGTAGTATTTCCGAAGTAGAATTCTCTCTATCATACTATTCTTTAATATATGATAAAATCGGGTAACAGAAGCAAGTATAATATAAGAAAGAGAAGGAGACCAAGAGTCATGCCCTGCAAGAAATATGAAACTGATCACCGCTATGGTAGATAACAATGATAACACTTTTCTGCTGGTGAAAGGAAAAACAAATCAATAGAAAGAGAAAAAGATCTCACCTGAATATTGATGCAGATTTCACTTCTGACACCACACTTGATAGAAGGAAAACGTGGCGATGCCAAATACCCAGAAATCTTATCAGAAACGTATTATCAAGTACTGGGAGAGAGGGAAAAAACAAAATGACCATGGATAGAAAGAATTCTGATCAGACACACTTTTACAGCAATAAGTGCTATCATGTCTCCAGTATAGATAACGAGCCCAGAAGTCACTAAGAGAGATTCCCCTGAGAAGGACTTTGTTGTCAATGACAGCAATAACAACCACCAAGTGTTTATCCCATGTGTTTGATAGAGGCACACTGTATTGTTTACATTCAAATACAGAACGTCTTTCTATATGAATAATCATTTACCTTAACTAGTTGATTTGGGTTTTTTAGAATCACAGACATGACCAAATGGATCTAATATAAAATTATCAACATCATGCATGGAAATTCTAGAGTGTTTCTACTCACTTGTTTGTCAAAATGACCTTCAAGTTTCCATATTGCTCTTCAAAATTCTTTGGCAGAATCCTCTGCTGATTGGCTACAGTTGTGCAAACCAATTTGCTCAAGGGCACTAACTGCATGAGAAGGGATCTTCATAAGAGACCTGCAGGACCTCAGTTCAAGGTTTTCGAGGCATGGAAAGTTATCAGCACCTTATTCTACCCAAGACTCTAGGTCGGTTTCATCAATGAGCAATTGTTTCAGACGATAAAAAAACCACCTCATTAAGCTCCCACTCTATCCCTATTAAAGCGTAATCTTTGAGCTTCAGAGTCTCAAGTTTTGCTAACGAGGCAAGAAGCTCCAATTTATCTCTGGACAAACAACTCCCACATAAACTCAACTCTTTCAGGTTAAGTGGCAAAAGATTCAGGACTAGATTTCTTGCTGGCATTTCATTGCCTGGAGTGCGTTTTCCCACTTTGAAATAGAAAGACTTCAGTATTTCAAGCTCACTCATGGATCGCAGATTCTGAAAGCAACTTCTAAACTCTTCATTCTCCAAATCTTCTCTGGTTTCTAATATTCTCAGTTTCTTAAGCCCCGACATCAGGGAGAACACTTCTGCAGTGCAGCTAGAAAACATTACCGTCGATAAAGTTTGGCAGTCACTTGTAACGGACCATCTCGCAATGCATGAGCCAGCTGTAAATGTCTTTTCCATACAAATAAATCAAGGCTCAAGAAATCAAAACTTTTCAACATATATTCAGGAAAAAAGCAATTTCAGACAGACTTACTCATGATTGATCGAAGACCTTCTCTCACAGCTCTGAAGAGATTTGTTTGTCAACATTTTCTGAAACTCTCAATACAGAACCACCGCACCATCTCTTTCTCCAAGGAATACCAAGTTGGCATCTGAAACATCAAGCAAGCTCGAGCCAGTAAGAACAGATAAATCAGAACTAAAAGCATGAGAAGATGTACTGAAGAAAGACACATGGATATTAGCTATCAGCAAAGATGGCACTTCACTACGAGCTTTTGAAGGTGCAAGCTCAAGAAACTGTGCAAGTACAAACCACACACATGCGCATATGGCGTAGCAAAAAATACTGCCTCGTTTTCAGTATATTAAGGAGTTGATAACTACAATTTACAGGATGGCTAAAAACATATCTGGTAGAGGAGATGCTACCAACCATCGTCGTTTACCCTGGAACACTACTTCAAATAGTCCAAATAAAGAGAAAATAGCAATCACTGGAACACTACTTCCAAATAAAGAGAAAATAGCAATTAACTTCCTTGTCTGCCACTTCGACCACGGAGCAACAGACAATTGTATTTTCAATACACAAGTATTACTCACTTTAACTTGTTGATGAACAAGAATGCAAAACAAAATGGTAATTCAGAATATTAAAGCAAATTTCAATCAATGCTTGAAGCGTGAAGTAAAGTCCCTGAAGCCAAGTTTTACAGTGAGGTAAATAACATTGACTCATCAACAGCTTCGGTCATAAACTACAGCTTCAGTCACAAACTACACCAACAAGGGTTAAGAGGGATCGTCTAGGAATACCTGATTGTCTATTCTGTATTCAGATGAAGTCCACCAGCTGACACAGCTAGCAAATAGCCACAAAATTACCAAGAAAAATGGTCGTCGAGGCTTAACAAACTTTCGCAATAAAAGCATGAAAATTTTTATCCTAACATCAAGTAAAACTTTAACACAATACACTCTAGATGTCATCAAAATTTATCCATATATGCAACAATTATAGAAGATATGCTTATATCCGAACAATGTAGGAATGATACCCTACTGGGAAAAGAGGAAAAATAAGTCAGATGCAAAATCGTAGAAGAACAAAAGAATATGATCATCTATTAATCCAATGTTGAGAATGTTTTACAAGAACAGTATTTGGAAACTATACTACATAGCCGTATTCTGCGGGATTGAAATCCTGTGGTAATGGGTTGAGCAAGTCATCCAAATTGAACATCAAATTCATGTCTATCTCCCCCCACTCCACTGTGACTTGATCTCCATTATCCAATTTGGCTTTTTTGGCCACTTGTGCTAGTTCCTCCTCTTCTTCCTCTGACGAAGAGAAATCCTCCTCCACCGAGAAAACTTTCCCTCCGATAGAATATTTAGTGTCATCCCTTTTTATGCTACATACCACCCAATCCTCCCAATCCAAGCCCTGAAGTTCCGGAAATGCCTCCCCACAGATGCTGTACTCACACATATTCCACTGGCCCACCGTTTTTTCATCGTTGGCGGTCCTGAACGACAGCCTTCTGAAGTGACCAATCACAAGATTCTCCACATCGAAGGATTTCACCTTGATCGGTTTAGTGTTTCCATGCCAAGTTCCACAGCCAGCGGCTCTCTTCTTCTGGAGATTGGTGGACTTGGAAGTCTTGCCAATGTTGGAAAGCTTGGTGAACAAGTAGAGTATAGGGGTATCATGTAAATCAATCCTCCATTGCCATTCCGGACTACAGAACCTTTCCCAGGGACTGAGATTGTCGCCGAAGATAGGGGCGGATTGGATGACATCGGAATCAAGGTAGGGGCGGCCGATGATGTGATTTTTGAGGTAATAAGCGATCAAATCGTCGGGGGTGGGGTGGAACTCCTCCCTCGGCCAGTAAGGCGGCTCGAGATCCATTGAAATCAGAATCTGAAGATCACAGAAATGAGGAAACACAGCAACCCTAACCAAATTGTGGGTAGAGATAGAAGGGAAAGAAGAGAAGAAACTTCAAGATCTTTGGCAAACAATTATGAAGATCGCGCTGAATTGTGAAGATCACGGAATAAAGAAAGATTAGGGTTTCGTGAGAAAAGCGGTGTCAAGAGGGATATATATAGTGAGGCAGGGAAATGACACCGAAACGAAGCCCTAATCCGGCACGGCCCGGCCCATCTTCCTTTTTCAGCACTGGCCCAGTTGACTTGGTCTTTTAATATATTTTTGCATTTACTTTTTTTTTATGAATACCACTACTCTGTCCGAGATGAACTTGCACTCTTACTTTTTAAACATTATTCTATATCAATATCTAATCACATATTTGAATAGATATATAAACAAAAATACTATCACATATGATATTGTTCAAATCTTGTTTCTAAATATCAATTTTTTATTTGCTATTATTATACGTAGATATGCACATTAACGGTCAAACATGTCTCTTGAACGGCGTGCAAAAAGCAAGTGTGCAACTCTAGCTGAGATGGAGGGATACTATTAGTTCCTATTCTAGTATTTCTTTTATATATATCCAAAATTTAAAGTAATAAGTTCTAAAATTAAATTTTTTATTCAATTATAAATTTGGATAAGTATGAATTATTAAAATATATTTTATAATTTTAAAAAAGTCAACATTTATTTTTAAAATAATTAATTAGAAGAAATCATATTATTTTAAGATATTCAGCAAGTATTTTTTTTACCAGAACTAGTTATGTTTGGGATAAATGAATGACTAATTTTATGCGAAATTAATTACATGTACATCTTTCAACATCGATAATTCAATGATCAATACAATCCCTGAAATTGATCTAATTTTATGCAAAAATAATATTTTGATTTAATCACAGGTACATCTTCTGATAAAAAGAGCACGAAAGAGGATCAGAAGTCGGAGCTTACTGCAGAAGGTTTACCAATTTAGGTTAGGAAAGTTCACATCTTTGCAAATACATGGGCTTCGTGATTGCCCTAAACTTCAATATCTCCCCTACAACACATGTCGTGGCGCATCTTACTAGTTTACGAAAATTGGTACGAGCACATTTCAAGTCTTGTAAATCTTTAGATTTTGCAAGATCAGTTGTGCTCTTTCAATTTTCATTTTGATGTTCATTTTGTTTTGTTTTGGTTTTAATATGTCGAGATAAATTCTCTTGCTTTCAATTATCGCTTTGAAGGTTGGATGGGTCTTCATTTACGCACAAGGTAATTCTTCCACGTCTTTTGAAGGAACTTTTGAACTAAGATTGAATTTTAGGTTGCATTTTGTTAAACATATGTGTGCTGAATAAGTTGATCAGATTCAATCAATAAGTGTGTGTGTGTGTGTTTTGTATGAGTGGATTTAAGAACATTGATCATCAACATTTGTCCTCTTTTACCTGAATGTTCTAATTGGGACATCTCAAGTCTTTTGAATCTTAAGATTTTTCCGAATATGAAGTATGTACGTTTTTTTGGTTTTACCTCATCAAATTTTGAACTGGGAATATATATTGTTTCATACTCTTATGGCTCTATTGCATTTATGCCAAAATTAACTTCATTACGCGGCTCTAATTTTCTTCCTTTCAGTTCTTAGTTTCAAGGTTGGATTTGTAATTGATAAATTCAAGCCACGCTTCAATTAGAGGTGACGATTGAGCGGGATGGGGAAATTAATGAATGGGTAAATACATCATAAAAAGAGAGTACGAAAGAGGATTGGAAGTCCGAGTTTACGGCGAAGGGTCATTCCCGAGAAGAACATGGTTCTCCCTAACGGTAGCTGATAAATTTGGAGATATCCAATGATCGTCCGAAGTACCTTGATTTATGGGTCTGTAAAACACAATCCCTTTTTTATAAAGTGAATAGCGAACATATACTCAATTTATGACAATCAATTTGCATTCAAAGTAAATAAGAATATTAGGTGCTAGGTTTGCGTTGATCCTATTCCTTCACCACCACCGGCTGAAACTGTACAAGCGGATACTACTTAAGCAGCCATAGCAAAGCATTTGTATTACAAAACACGTGAGAAAGACAAGACAAACCTGGTAAATTTAATGTTCTTTCCATAAGCGATCTACATTGCACAGCATTAAAAACTTTTCAGCTCCTACAACAATCAACGGCGCTACAACTTTAACAAAATGCAATTCAAGCTACATTCACAAAATCCGATACCCCAAACATCAGTTACTGATCTTTTAAACACATGGATAAAGTGTTTGCAAGGAAAAACTAGTGCGTAACATTGGAAACTGTGTGACCACATTGACAGCAAATGACCTCATCTGATGATGCGGCATAAAATTGCCACAAGCTGTCTATGGTTGACTGTAAACTTGCAGGTGTGGATGAGACTTTGATTAGTATAAAAACAAGTCCAACAAATTCTCCAAAAATTTCTTCAAAATGAAGATTCAAAACTCATATTCGCTATATTTTTTTGCTCAAGCTCCAATCGACTCTCTATTTTATAGACTTTAACATTTATTTCACAATAGTGATTACTTTGTAATTTAAATAGTTTTAACTACTCTACAAAAATATTTACTTGAAGAAAAGGGCTAATTTTAGTAGTTCATTTGTAAAGAATAATTAGATATCTTAAAACTGTTTATCTATTTAAATAAATTTTAAAATGAGACAATTAAATTCATTAAGTCATTGGATTAAGCTTTTGCTACGATTTAGAAAAATAAGGCAATATTTTGAACCGAAAATTAAAGAAGTCGAATTTCAAAATACAACCTTCTTTATATTTCACTATTTCTTACGTAATAACTGTGGGCAACAGACAGAGAAAAAAGTTCTACATAGCATATGGGCAACAAACCAGTCAATCAGATACGCTAGAGCCAATAGGGATCAAGACCAGCAATGATAACTTGATGAGGGACACAAATTAAAAACGTCGTTATCAAGAGGCAGATAAAGATCGATACCCGAGTAAAATTGTAATCCGTTGAAGCCGTAAGACAACCACATAGCGAAAAATGGCTGAAAGACAGACCAATTAAAAATTTGTTGGAGTTCAAAGAACTTCTGGTATCAAACAACATTGTGGATGAGAGTGTTTGTAACCTGATAACAAGAATCTCTGAGTCACGATGATCAGTAAAAACGAGTCCCAAAGGCCAAATTCTCGATGCCTGCCTAAGAAGACGGTTATGGGTACGTGGAAGAGGGGTTTTTGGAAACTATAAATAACCCTTGCCAGCTCAAATGACTTTTAATCCTCAAAGTTTGTGTTGTTTGTCACACTTCAACCCTCGCGCATTTTCATATAAACTATTCATTCTACGTAAGAGCAGTGCAGGAATATATCCAACGGGCAGCCTAACTCAAATTTGAAGTCAAGAAACAAAGGCTACTGCTATAGTCCATGATAAGACTTGCCGGGCAGAACTTTGATGTTTAGTAACAAAGGTATTAGGGAAAAGAGCCACCATTTTCATAGACCCGGAAAAAAAGAAGCAACCATACAGTTCCGGAGAGGAACTTACTCTTATGATTTCCAATATCAAAAAAATTGCCAAACGCCAGGTGGAGAAATTTTGGCTGAATCAAATAATCAGACAAACATCATTTTCAATAAAATCAAACTGGTAGAGACTACTAGAAAGCTAAGGAAGGCCTTCTTTTGAAATAAACTCACCTGTGAAAAAGACTCATATAAGACCGTCTCACCATAACTTATGGTGAGACAAGGAACAAAGTAAAGTTTTTAAAATTACAAAAAGTACCCCATGTCATCTTCCAAGTTCAAAGAATTGTATTTATACCCTTTGTCTCACCATAAAATTAAGTGAGACCGTCTCACCTAAGTTTTTGTACTCACCTGATATATAAGTGCAAGGACAGACATCAAGGCAGCCATGAGGTGGTAGTATTTCCGAAGTAAAATTCTCGCTATCATACTATTCTTTGATATATGATAAAATCGGGCAACTGAGCAAGCATATAAGAGCCACCCAATACGTACATAATGACAATCTCTTAAGCGGCTCTGCGGATGTAAAATCAAGCACCCTGGCACAAAATTAATAAGTAGACCCAACCTTGTTAAACAAATATGACCGTACAACTCACATTGAAATCCTAGAAGAAACCCAGAAGAAAATGCTAAGCATGCTTGACTAGGACCGGTACGATTCTAGGTACGGGTACGTGATTCGATAAATTGAAAATTATGGGGTACGGGTAAGAAATGGGTACGATTATAAATAAAAATAAAAATAAAAATATATATTATTATTATTATTAATTAATCATTTTTTAATCAAAGATAATATGATTTTATATTGTAAACAATTTAAAGTAAATGAAAACATCCAAATGTAGTTTCAACTTAATATTTATCACAATAATTAGCAAATAAACTACGTAACAAGATTATAATTCGATGTCTTAAACAATAAGACTAAAATAAGCAAACACCAAATAAAATTCATTGTCCAAGTCAAAGAAAGCATAACAATAAGCATGAAAAGTGAATGAAAAACATCAATCTTTGATAATAAACTCCGTCTCCAAGTCCGGCGAACGATGGGTTTTGCTCTACTTTTCAACTTTTCCTTTTTTTCTTATTTTTAATTTTAATTTTTTAATTCAGAATTAATGGGGTACAATGTACCCCAAATCGTACCCTCCATCTTGACCGTACCCGTACCCGGTCAAAGTACCCGAAAAGTCAACTAATACCGGGGACGTCCCCATACCGAATCCGTGCCTAATCCGTACCAGGTACGTATCTGGTATGGGTACAATGACCCATTTACCGTACCTGGGTATCAGAGGGTAGTTGCCCAGGTAACTTTGAAAACAGCACAGAGGGGGAGCAGTTAATGAGATTACATGTTAAGGAATTGCCATTTAATTCACAGTACTAGATGTATCACTGTCTTAGCACTGGCCACGGGGTAAAATAACCATTGGTTCCTCGACATACCCTGTACACATACAGGCGGCTTTGATGTGCTTGTCAATTCTGCTCTACATAAAGCTATGTAAACTGCCTTTTATGAAAACTAGCCACTTCCAGGCTGTTACTCACACAAAAAATTAGATACAGTCCTCACATCAGAGTGGCCATAAAAGCAAAAATAATTTCTCTGAACTTTTCAACTCTCCACTCACATGCATAGAGATGGAAGAATCAAACTGGCAACCAGAGACATTTTGTTTCTCCAAACTGGAAAGCATTCACATACAGTAGCCAGTAGGACAGTGACCAATTTAACATTTCCAGGTCATCCAAAGCATAAAACACATTTGACACTAGGGAATTGGGGAACATATAAGACAGAAAGTAAATCCATTAAAAGGTAATATCACAAACTACACAACACAGAATTGCCCATTCAGGTAATAAAACAACAAGAAGCATGCCCATTTAAAACCTTGTAAATTCATATTCACCAAAAAATCATAATAGAAATCCCATTACAAATGAAGTGTAGATGGAATAGAAATCCCATTAAAGGGTGTCGATGAAAATCCATAACAAACTGCATCCACGATGGAACAGCAAAGATCAACATTAAAGCAAGGGAGGGATAGAAGATCGTGGATTTCTTCATATCATTATTTTCCCACACCCTGGAAATGCCCAAAAACTTAAAGCGTCCCGAAGTTTGATAGATGAGTTTATCTAATATAGGAAAGAGAAGGAGACCAAGAGTCATACCCTGCAAGAAATATGAAACTGATCACCGCTACGGTAGATAACAATGATAACACTTTTCTGCTGGTGCAAGGGAGAAACAAATCAATAGAAAGAGAAAAAGATCTCACCTGCATAATGATGTTGATTTCAGTTCTGAATCTAATAGAATATTAGATAAATTAAAATCTGGTTAAGAAAGAAATACCCTTTCTGATTGGTTTTGTACATATCCTTTTCCATATCTGATTCTGTCTTGTATACCTTTTGTACTCAGTATACATATAAGAATACACACAGCCACAAATATGTGTGGGTTTTACATTCTATCATTGTATCAGTCAGGTTTCTCTAAAAATTCTCTGGTTTTTCCCGATAATTTTTCCTTCTTGCATCCACCCGCCTCAGTCC
>JAULKM010037944.1:0-13331 GCA_032355605.1 Rubia tinctorum
TGTGTTATGGATTTCAGGGGAAGTTGGGATGTTCACTTGCCTTTGGTAGAATTTTCTTATAACAATAATTATCAATCATCCATTGGTATGACCCCCTATGAAGTACTACACGGTCAGAAATGTCGGACACCCCTCTTTTGGGAAGAAGTTGGAGAGAAAAAGATTACTCGGTTGCTAGTATAACTTGGATTGAGGAATCCATGGAAAATGTCAAGATGATTGAACAACTCTTACAGACAGCTCAGAGTCGACAAAAGAGTTATGTAGACCATTGAAGGTGGGGACTTGGAATTTGAAGTTGGTGACCAGGTATTTTTGAAGATAACCCATCAAAAGGGTCTCGTACGGCATGGTAAGAAGGGGAAGCTAAGTCCTACATACATTGACCTTTTTGAAATTACCCAGCGAGTCGGACCAGTTGCATACCGACTTAAATTGCTTGGCCAATTGGCTAGCTAACATGATGTCTTCCATGTATCACTCCTGAAGAATTACCACCCTGACCCTAAACACGTGTTAAAACATGAGAACTTAGCACTGAATGAATAACTGATGTACGAAGAGAATCCCGTAATGATACTAGATCGAAAATAAAGACCTTGCGTACCCGAGAGATTCCTATGGTTTTGGTGTTGTGGAGGAATCACAAGGCTGAGGAAGCAACCTAGGAACTGGAAGCCAACATGAGGAATAAGTACCCGGAGTTGTTTACGGGAAAGATATGAATTTTGAGGACAAAATTCATTAGGGGGGAAGACTATGAACCCCCGATCTTAATAAATTCAGTACATATATATAATAGTAAGGTTTAACCGGAAATCATACCCTTTTATTTATCTTTTTTGACTACTTCCTACTGTAACTTTAAGATCAACCGTACAATAAAATTTTACATAAGAAAAACAACTGATGAATAAAATAAATAGATATATATATAATAAATAAATAAATAATAATAATAAAATAATGTAAATTGTTGATTTTATCCTAGTGTTCGTTTGACAAAAGTATAGTATAATAAGATAATAGGTAAGGAACTAAAAGAAATAGGTAATGAACAATAATATACATTAAAGTAGGAAGAAAGCAATAAATACAACTGGCACATTTAAAATAATAATAATAATAATGAGTGATTAAGTAATAATAACTCGAGTCATTGATTAAAAAATTATATTATTAGAATTTTATGATAAAGCCACATAATATTGGAATTACCATTGAAATTAAAATATTGACAATTAATTTGAGTTGGTATTTGAATATATGTATTATTGTAGTTTTATAATAAAATATAGTAATATTGAAATTACAATTGTCTACCCATTTTAAATTTTAAAATAAAGACAATACTAATAATAATAAAGTGTAAATAAGAAATAAATATATAATATAAATATATACATTATAATTATAAAACAATTATAATAAAACAATTTTAATTTTAAAAAGAATAAAATAATAGTGGTAAAATGGGTGGGGTGTTCAAACCCCACCCGAACATGCATTAATAATATGAATATGGCTGAAAGCCATTTTTCTAGAAGAATGGCCAAATGAAATTACTAAGTCGGCTAAAATGATTAAGTCGACGATTAAGTCGGCCAAAGTGAAAATGACCTGAAAAACTGTTAGTATAAATAGAGGGGGATGGGGAATTCAAGAGGGGTACCTCAGGCTCCGTTCTGAATCATTCCCTTTTTCCCCTTCATAAAGATACATTGAAATCTAGCTATTTGGATAGGAATATAGAAATTGTGTATATTTCAAATCACTGAAACTATGTTCAATCTGGTGAGTTTTTTCATCGCCCTTGCACGAATTGAATTAAAATTTATGATTGCATGCTATTTTTTCCTGTTAATTTCAAATGTGCTATTAGATAATTTTATATAATGTACGAAATGTTTATAAATATTATGCTCGTTTCATGTTTTTTTTGCTTCATATTAATTAAGCACGGCGTATACTTTATCACACTGTGCTCGTTTATTACTATACTATGTGAAATTAATAATATGTGGATGACCGTCTTGTGTTTTATCTTGTCGTGTCAAGTTTGGTTGTGTGTACTTGATTACTTTTGTTTATCGGGGTCTCCGACGCGATTGGAGTTCGGTCTAGATCGGCGGGGAGCAGTATTGACCGGACAGTACGACTAAATCAGTCACTCGTGGCGTTTATGGTATGCGGGCATAATCAACTGGTACTAATACGAGCTCGTAACTGAACATATTAGGCGTGATTGACGAATATGGATTTCTAGATTCGTGATAGCCTTCGGGCACTACTAAAGGGTTTATGCCCTGATGCCAGTCACAGTAGCCATATAGGAACTTGACTGCGTATTGGCATAACCCACCTGTATCCTTTTACTATGTGCTAGGATTTATGTGGCTATTTGCTTTATGTGATCACTAAATTTAACTTGGTAATTATTGGCGATGGAACCCATTAAGTAAGAAACTTACCCTAGTTTAAACAAGCATAACAAGTGTAGCGGAACAGTTAGAGTGAATTACAGTGATTCCTTTACTTTTTTGGGAAGGATCCTGGGCAAACATTAGAATCTTTTGATTTAGGATGTATTATAGTTGTGTAAAATATTAATGTAAAACTGATCCTTACCGGATCCTTCAGAACTTTTGCATGTATTTAAGTTAAAACTCGTGTTTAATACTCATGTTAGGACTTGCACTGAAATATTAAGTTAGGTTTTGATTTTTCTAAATATCTTCCGCATAATTGTATTTGCTCGTTACTGCATTTAATTAATTCGACCAGCTGGATTATGGTAACACGTTCAAGTCTGACCCGATAGTTGCGTTGAGCAAGTTGGTCATGGGTCTAGGGTGTTACACAATGTACGTAATTTTTATATCATTCTAAATGAGTCCATTTTTATATTTGAATCTGGTTTCGCCACTGGTGTTACCGAAAAATGTCGATTCTTTTTCTGTATGTTTTGTATAAAAATGATGTAAGAAGTATAGTATTTGTTGACCATGGAATTCTTTTTTTTTCTGGATCTTCCCTATAAATTTTAATATAAACTTGTGCAGTACCATCACGCGTTGCCCGATATTATTAATTGAAATATTGAGATTAAGTTTTATTTAAAATTTTAAAGTTTAGCTACCTAAGGAAAAATATATGAGTTATGAAGTGAAATAATTAATTTAGTTAGAAACCGTTAAATATTGAATACAATAAAAATTAATTATTTTTATAATATTTCATTCAAATCATTTAAAAAGTAATTATTAATATGTTGATATTTATTTGAAAAGGTTATCATAATTATATGTACCTCATTGCAATAAATAAAAGTAAATATCAAATTCCCTTACTAGTATCACAAATTATAAAATATCCTCATTTAACATTTAA
The DNA here is from genome assembly GCA_032355605.1 of Rubia tinctorum. NCBI lineage: Eukaryota > Viridiplantae > Streptophyta > Magnoliopsida > Gentianales > Rubiaceae > Rubia > Rubia tinctorum. The sequence continues at coordinate 3,391 of JAULKM010037944.1, forward strand.
TCAATCTAAAATAAGACATTTTCAAAAATAAATAAATAAATAATATGTGTACATATTTTTATCAAAAGTACTCTATCATAGTATTAAAAAATCCGAACATTTTGGTATTTTAGATTATATGTTTATTTGGATTTTATATATATAGATATTGTACAATAAGATATTTATGGTTTTAAATATATTTTTAGAAGTTATAGATTTTAACAAGTTATGATTGATTATATATATAGTAAAGAATTAAAATCAACAACATATTATAATATTAGTAGACAACTTGAGTTTAGTTTAGTCAAAATATTGAAATAAATAAAAGTAAATATCAAATGACCTTATTAGTCTCACTAATTATAAAATATCCTCATTTTTTCCCAAATAAATAAAATATCCTCATTTTAACAGTTAGTTGGTCTAAAACAAAAAAAAATATGTATACATATTTCTATCAAAATTACTCTATCATTGTATAAAAAAATCCAAACATTTTATTATTTCAGATTATGGATTTCTTTGGATTTTCTTCATTGATATGTATATATATATGGTACAATGAGATTTTTATGGTTTTAAATATATTTTTAAAAGTTATATATTTTAACAAGTTATGATTGATTATATATATATTAAATATTTGAAATGAATAACATGCTATAATATTAGTATGTTATTTTTAGACAATTTTGGTTTACCTTAGTCAAAATGACTTCAATATCCCCGGTTGACAGAAAGCAAATAATTTCTATTTTATAGTGTTTGGTATTGCCTTCTCTAAAATGTCTAATTTTGGTTGGAAATGAATCATTGACCATGGTTGTGAAAACAACACAACATTATCAATTAATCTAAATATATATATATATATATTTAAAAATTATTGAAATGAGAAGAAAATGGACATCTGTAACTCAATTGCACAAAAGCTTAATCAGAAAATATTATCATCTAATTTAAATACTTTATAATTTTATAAAAAATCCGTGATAGTAAAAAATATATTTTTAACATAAACCGTGCAGTGGCATGATATTACAATCAAAATTTCAAATCTTTGATCGTTTTTCATATTCTATGGAAACCGAATGCATGCAATGTTGACAATAATAATGTTGTTTTTGCTAAAGTGATATTTATTAATATTTTTGTCTATTAATTAAATGTTATAAATATGTATAATAATATTCAAATACTCGTCCGTGCAAAGAATGAGTATTATCTAGTGGAAGAATATATGTTCTAAAAATGTAACTTTGGTCGTGCAAGACAAATAATAACTTTCTCGGATCTTATTTTTTACTGTCATTGTTTTTTTTTTTTGCAAAGTTGGAAATGAAATTTTTTACTATGTACAAGAAGCTTCCATATCACTTTCAAATGAATAGAGGGTTATTGGCTGCTACTTACTGTGTGACCTGCATTATTGAAATACATTAAATAAATAGATACTTATAACCAGCAAAGACAGATAATATGCCATCTGCAATTTGTATCCAAGTCCAACATTCCTCTTGTTGCTCATGTAGTATTAGAATAACTATGATAAGATATGCTTTTATATGCATCAAAAGTAAATGTATTCTTAATCAGATCTGAAATTCATTGTCTTTCATTATCCGTCATTAATTGTATGACAATGATATTTTTAGAATAATTATCCGACAGTGATATCGCTTTTGCAATCCCTAATCTTGGTAACCCTTTATCAACTTTTGTCTGAACTTTTATTTCAAATGATTCTTTAGAAGAGTACATTAATCTTCTAAAGATACGTGAGAGATCCAAACATTCATCTGGTCCTATCGATTATCTCATTCCCATAAGTGAAAGAAAACTCTCTAATTTTTCCTTTAACGTTTGAACGAGATTGATGGTTTATCTTTATTTGGCTTTTGTCCCAACACTTTCTCATAGTCTAGTAAAATCTATTTCAAATGTGTAGCTTCATAGGTAAATTCTTCACATAATATTAAGATATCATCAGCAAAAAGTAAGTGAAGTAAAGTTTGCGATGATTTTTATATTTTAAAACCAGGTAGCAATTTCCTCCTTAAACTATCTTGAAGCATTTGAAATTATACATCCCCATATGTAATAAATAGGATAGGTGATGTGGGATCTCCCTATCTGGTACTTTTGGATGGCGTGAGATTTCTAAAGTGTTGTCCGTTTAGCAAAAAAGAAAACTGGATTGATGGTAAACATTTCCCTATAAATTTTATAAATTGTGTATTAAAACCCATATACATGAGAGCTTGTAATAGGAACAACCATTCAACTCTGTCATATGCTTTACTCATGTCTAATTTTATCGACATATAAAATTTCCCCCCATTTTTTTTCCTTTGATGAAGTGATGGGCTTATTGTGCAATGAGAATGTTATTAGATGTGAGGCATTTCTCCAAAAACCCTTTGAAATTTTGAGATAGATTTATAGATAGTGTCTCAATGTCTATTAGAGATGAATTTAGAGATGATTCTATTCATAACATTGTATAGAATTAAAGGTCTAAACTCGAATACCCGTGATTTTTTTTATGAATTTTAGGAATAAGAACCACCACTGTATAAGGAACTGTAGAATAGATGGTGTAATTTCTAATCCCAAAATGTCCTATAGGCTTGGTAGAAATACGGAGACATCCCCTCAAGACCTGAATCTTTGTTTGGTTTCATACGTTTCCAGCGATTATACAACTTCAGGAGCCACAAAAGGTCTAGTAAGTGTACCATTCAGTTAAGTTGGTACAGATGGTTGTATTAATCCAATGACTTGGAGAATAAGATCCTTATGAGGATATAATAATGTAAATAACTCTTGAAAGTGGGTAGAATTAAGATTTTTATTTATTTATGTTATGTCCCATAAACTTTTAGCATCTTTTGGTCGATATGTGACATTCTGCTTTTAAGTCTTGTTTGCAAAATAGCGTCCAAGTATTGTGAATGGTGAAATTGAAATTGAAATAGAGGAAGATTATGTGAAATCAGATTTGAAGTTTTTGGAGAATTCCTTAACCATGTATGTCATTGGTGGAGATTTAACAATAAATGCGGTGAAAAACTATATGATAAGATTCTCGTTCTTTGTGAGTCTGCTAGAGATGTATTATAATGAAGAAGGGTATTTCATCCTGAAATTTAAGTTAAGAAAGGATTTGCAAAATGTGCAAAGTAAGGGGCCATACACGATATACAATAGGACGAATGACTTGGGAGGCCCCTGAACTCCCTCCATCATTCACCTTGTGCCCTTTATTTTTTTTAATACTTTTGGCCCCCTCAACTAACAGAACTGCTAAGTTGTGACCATTCCGTTCGATCAAACCGTTAATTATGAACTTTTGACCGTTAATTGCTGAATTTTTAATAAAATTGAGGGTAAAATGACTTCTCATCTCTTTATTTACAAATTTAGCCCCCTATCCTTTTTATTACAAATACAATCCCTATCTTTTTTATTTACGAATTCAGCCCCCTCCATCGTTTTTATGACAATCCAATCTCTATCATTATTATTTACAATATGGCCCTATCCTTTTTATTTGCAATTCAGCCCACCCCCTCCCATCATCTTTATCTTCTTCGGCTGTACCCTGCACCCTGCTTCTTGCTTCATTTCAATGGCCCTAATTAGGGACAACCTACTTAGGGAAAAAGCCATTCTGCAGAATAACTTTAACAAAAATAGTTTCCTCAACAAAATGAGAAGAAGAGAATAATTGATTAAGTCATTGAAACAAATTATCGATCATCTATTAGGACAAAAATCAAAAGAAACATCAGAAATATTATTGAAACAAACTTTTCCAAAGACATGGATCACTTGCGGGGGAGGTGCAGCGGGAGGTGGCTTTGGGTCGTAGAGAGAGATGTTAGTTTCTTTGGTGTTCGAGACTTCGTCGTACTCGCGGTGGACGCATATGGAAATTGTTGGATCATTACAACGTTGAGGAGGTGGCTATTCCAGACCGGGGCGATGGAGAGGGCGGCGGCGCTACCACATGAACTAGACTAGTCCTGCCGAATCCTCTACGGTTTGGTTTAGCCGGAGTGCGAAGATGAAGCCGCTGCATCACAACCATGTCAGAAGTGGTGATGGTGATGTCAGATCTGGTAGGTAACGGGAAAGGGGAAAAGGGAAGGGGAAGGGAAAAAGGAAAATGAAAAGAAAAAAGAAAAAGGGAGAAACAAAAAATAAATAGAAAACAGAAAAATGAAAAAAATAGTAAATGACTATTTTGTCCTTAAAATTAAGGGTTTTGACTAAACTTGACACTTTGACCTAACAGAAGGGTTACGACTCAACAATTCTATTAGTTCAGGGGCCAAAAGTGTTCAAAAATAAATATGAGAGCGAGAGGTGAACGATGGAGAGATTTCACGGACCTTCCAAGTTGTTCGCTCTATACAATATGACTATGTTCTTTCAGAAATGGAAGGGTAACTTTGAAATGAAGAAGGATATGGTGAACAGATTACCAATTTGGGTGAAAGTACCAAGCTTGCCTCTCATATGTGAGGAGCAAGCAACTTAAGTAAAATAGGGAGTTCAATTAATAAGCCTACGGTGATTGATGAATGTACTGCAAAAAAGTTAAGGGTTTCATTTGCTAGATTACTTGTGGAGGTTGATATAACATAGAAATTTTCTGAAAAAGTAAACATAAAAGATGTTGAAGGTAGGATGATACAACATGTGATTGACTATTACTGGAAGTTGATTTTCTGTGAGAAATGTGGAATTACAGGGCACAAATGCAGAGATCGGGACATATATATCATTAGAAAATGGTGAAAAAATGGGTAGCAAAGAAAAATGTGGAGAAGGAAGAGATGACCGATGAACACACTGTTGAAAAAAAAGTGGACATGGATATTGTGAGGAATGTAAATGAATGGAAGGAGGTGGAGGATAAAATGGAGAAGATAGTAAAAGCATATTTGAGTAACAGAAATACAAATATGAGTAGAGAATTATATGGAAGGGTTCAAAATACGGCTCTGGGGATTTGGATTGAGCTTGCAGAGATCCATGACCCTTGTTCATAGTCTCTTGGAATTAAGGGGCCTAAATAAAATAGCCGAGAAGAGGGAGATTAGTACCCGTTTCCTGAGCATGAATATTGAAGTTGTTGTACTATTAGAGACAAGAGTAATAAAAGAGAAATCTGAAGTTGTAAGGAGGAGTTTTGAAAACAAATGAGGGTTTATTGATAACTACTGTCAACATACTAATGGGAGAATTTGGATAATGTGGGATCCTAGAAAAGCGGATGTAAAGAAAGTAAGAAGGACTGATCAAATGATATATTGTGAAGTTAGGAATCCGAGTGGCCTTTTAAACTTTTAGCTCACTGCAGTTTAGGCTTCCAATCAAATTCAAAATGGGAGAAATCTATGGCATGATATTTAACAAATTGGAGAAGGAATTAGTGGAGGAGAATCATGGATGATAATGGGATATTTAAACAATATACTCATAATGAATGACAAATTAGGAGGGTGTCTAGTTCATATAAGTGAGTTTTGTGAGTCAAAACAAATGATGGAGAACACATCGATATTTGGGTGTGAATCAAGTGGTGATTATTTTACCAGGTCAAAAAATAGGTGGATGGCATCATATATTCAAGAATAGATAGAGTTTTGGGAAATGTTGAATGGTTTCAAACTTATCTAAAAGTGATGGTGGAAAATGATCAGAAACCTGGAGTTTCTGATCATGCACTAATAAAAGTAAGTCTGGAGGAACAAGTGGATAGAAGGAGGAAAAAACTATTCAAATGAATGAATTGTGCTGCGGATATTGAATCAAAATCATCCAAATAAAATAAGAATACAAACCATATGTTGTCCAAATCAAATCCTCAACAAAAAGCCATCAAATCCAAACAAGCTACACGCTAAAATTTACAATATAAAGTTATCAAATCTAAACAACCAACACAGCCAAACAACAAAGTCATAAAATCCAAACCAACAACAATCCAAAAATCTGAAACAACAATGAAATAAAAAACACTACTCTCAATCAGCAAAAGCAAGGGTGAAGCTTTCAATCAGGTTCACTTCCTTGGGCTGGTAGATGATCTTTTCCACCATGTCTTTGAATTTCTCATCCTCCACCATGCGGTGGAGTATAGCATCGTCAACAGCTGAAGCTGAAGATGACGCTGATGCTGAAGTTGTAGGTGTAGCAGGATCCATCTCAATCACATTCTCCTTCGTGGTAGAGGAGAAAACCATCTTAGACAATTTGTCCTTCTCCACCTACCTGCAGTATTTATCTCCCTCTCTCATTCCTCCGGCCATCAGGTGGTAAGTGTGCACCACCTTCTGCTGTCCTAGCCTATAAGCCTGGATAATCGCCTGCCTCTCCACGGATGGGTTCCACACCACGTCGATGAGAACCACCCTTTAAGCTCCAACCAAATTTATCCCCTCAGAGCAACATTTGTCGAGGCTAGCAACACGATGACTTCGCTCTTAGGATCATTAAACTTAGTAATGATATGTTATTTGTGCTTCTGATTCTACTTCCCATGCATCTAGATCACCTGCCTTCCCTCTTCCCACTTGAAGACGGATTGAATCTGTTCTGACATAAGCTTGTAGACTTCCTGGTACAGGCTGAACACAAGAACTTTCTCATTCATATAAATGCTGAGCTGAACCAGTTCTATGACAAACCTTGTCTGCACGCCCTCCTTGTAGTCCTCTTTTAAGCTTATTACTTCATCCATGTTGATCGTAGCACACTCTCTCACATCCAAGGAGCAGTGTATTGCTAAGTAAGGGTGAGTGGATATGAGCACCACTTTTTACTCATAGTCAAATGAAGAAGCAACCCGAGTACCTTTAATGAGCTTAATCAACTGCTTCTGCAATGGTGGAGGCTTCAAGAGAAGAACACTGTCTTTCAACCCGGGGAGGCTCCTACGAAGGATGTACCCTTTATGGACATGCACAAAAGGGCTAATGATATCCTTGAGCTTCTCGATGGCCTTGTCCAGACTAAGCTGTTCAACCTCTAAAGTCTCCACCTTTTTCTTCTGCGCATACTTTCCTCCCTTTGATGCTAGCATGGGAACATAAGACCTCTCTCTCTCGAGAGGCTATCAGCTGTCTCGGGCCTCACCAAATGCAGCATGTTGAATAGCTCAGAGAAGTTGTTCTGCAGGTTTAGGACAGTGTTCCAGATGCAACTGTTGCTGTTCCTCGGAGTGTGGCCTTCATCCATGATCACAATCCTTGGCATGTCGAAAAGCATTCTCTTGTACTTGTAAGATTGCTGGCCATCCTTTGATTTCTGCTTCGACTCAACCTTCCTAGTCCTCCTCACTATCTTGTACTCTCCCCCGACAAGATTCTCAAACATGTTGTAAATGATACCAAGGACACTCTTATCTTTAGTCCATGAGTATATCTTGATTAGTCTAATCACATCCTTGTCCATTGATCTCCCAGTTGGAATAGGAGTATCAAGGATCTTCTTCTCCTTACCCGTGAACTCAAAGTGGCCGAGGTTATGGAATGGAAAATCCAAGTTCCACTTATTAAACTCCTCCTCCCATGTAAGAAGCATACTGGCTGGAGCTATAATCATTGGTCGCGAGTTGGGGACGATCTCGAGGTAGGCACTGATGAACATCAGTGTTAAAAGGGTTTTTCCAGTCCCTGGTGCATGTGAAATAATGCATCCTCCAATATCGTTATCCTCTGATTTCTTCAGCTCTTTAAGCTCAATAGTCCCCTTGAGGTTTTTCCACATAAATTCAAACCCCTCTTGATGATGCTCGTACATCTTGGTCTTTTCTCCCGGGATCGCATCCCATACTGTTCCATTCTTTCCTCTAAAAGCAGCTCCCAACTGAGCCTCTGTTATGTGAAGTTGAGGCCATCCACTATCGAGAGTCTGTCGCGATCAGCACATCTTTGCAAATGTGCATGCTGTGGGATCTAATCAATAGAAACAACAATTTATGAACACAAAAAAGAAGAGAAAGGTCAACTCAAGAAAGTAAGAATGTAGAAAGCACTTACAAATTCTGGATCCATATTCTTTATGTACTTTCCTATGTAGAAGAAGTGGCAACAAATGAGTCCTATGCTATAATCGATGTAGAGTTCATGTTTACAAGGAGGTTTATTTTGTTCTATTGTAGCAGCTGCCTCTTCTTTAATCTTTTCATCCTGAACAACACATTTACAATTCATATAGTGAATGTCAGAGGAATTGAAAATTAGGGATGCTTATATGCAGAAAAGAGTGTAAATAAATGAACCTTGTGATAACTCTCATCTCCAAACTTTCCATCATTCAACCCACTCTCCTCAAACAAGGCTTCAACCTCAAGTTCAGCATCAGCCTTTACTACTGGTTCGAGATCCTTATCCTCCAACCTGAACTTCAATGGAAGGGTGGTGTCATTCCACGAAGCTGGCTCTACCACCGGCTCTTGTAGAGCTTCTTCCTCCAGGAAACTCCCATCTTCAAGGATGGAATCAATCAAAACTGTCACTATAGTTTTCTGAGTTGGCATTGGTATTTTTTGCTTCTTGGAATGCTCCTCAGTTCAATCTCCCTCTGCAGCTACCTTTCCATTTTTTGTTTTGGGATCGGAACTCGGACCCAAAGGCTGATCTTGAGGGATACTACTGCTCTCAGGGATTTTACAGGCCTCCTGAGGGCCACTACTACTAACATTTATGTTCTTTTCAGCTAGTAGCACCGGTTCTTGTCTATTCCTCGGTTGATGAGGTTTCTTGCTAGGGCCAGCAACAACAATAATCTTCCTTGTTCTAGCAGAAGACTTCCATTTTTTCATGCCACACGATTGTCTGTCGGATACCAGCTTCACAGGGATAGCTTTCTCTTTATCATCATTGGTCTTCAAGATGGATTTTCTTGATCTTTCGCGATATTCTCATCCCTCCCGTTGGCTATATTTTTAGCAGCTGTATTGGGTTCCTCATCATGTGCATCCATTATCACCTCTTCCCCGGGAGTGTCAGCAACATCCATAGTGCCTCCTTTCATGTTAACTATTTTAGGGATCGTCTCTCATGCTGCATCACCCTCCTTAGCATTTGCATCCATTATTACCTCATCGCGAGGACTGTCATCAACTGCACTAATGCTCTCCTGAGCAGGTTCCTTCACGAAAATATGTTCTTGAACACTCTCAACTTGTGCATTTCCTGCATCAGTTGCTACATTAGTTGGAATGGTCTCCTCAACTGTCTCTTTAGCAGTTGCATCTTCATGGATGATATCCTCAGCTGCTGCATTGCCATCTGCTGGAGCACTACTCTGAATGCTGAAGATAGCTTTCTGAAGGCGATCCTTCACATCAGCCAGCCTCACACAATGAAACGATATAATTTTTAGGCTCTTAGAGGTGTGACTCTCCCCAACGATATCCTCAGCACAACCAACCTTGTCAATTGCAATATTACCTAAAATGCCATCTTCATCAGATAAGGAGATTTCAGAAACATCATTCTCAGATAATCCAAGCCTATAGTCTTCATTATCATGATCCGTCTCACTTGATGAAGAGTCACCATGATTAGGATATGATCTTAAAGGTGAGAGCCTTGGCATTTCACTCTCTATGGCTGCAAAAGCCATACATTTCAGGAAAACGATCAGAAATATTAACAAACTTGGAGAATAAAGTAACCAAAATGCTATAATCAAATAAATAATACCTTTTTGAACAGTTGGAATAATCTCCTCATTCCACTCATTTGGAGTTGCATCTTCGAGGATGATATCCTCAGCCGTTGCATTATCATCTGCTGCAGCACTGCCTAAAGTGCCGAAGATTGCCTTCAGAAAGCGATCCTCCACATTGGGAGGTCATCGCCGTACCTCTAAAAAATACATTTATAAGCCCAATATGCTTACTAAATACAACTAAGTAGATAGTTTGGCAAGTC
>JAULKM010037955.1:0-13330 GCA_032355605.1 Rubia tinctorum
GGGTTTATGAAGGGGGACAATAATATTAAGCTGGGTTGTTAGGCCAGCAGATTCAAATTGGGCCACAACCATACCATTTTGTTACGAATCAACTAAAATAAAAGTACATGAAAGTAATTTTACAGATTGAAAGCCGAGAAGAAAAGAATCTGATGAAAAAGAACAGCAATTGTATAGACGAGAAGTACAAATTTTCCAAAGTTATCAGTTATTCCCAAAACTAATCCCTCCCCTAATGTTCATCAGAGCTATTTATACTAATGAAATCGATCCAACTGCTAATTATCTAGCTAACAAACTATCAAAGTAGTTGGGAATGATTTGAAGAACTTAGCTCAACGTGTTGCTTTTAACTGCCTTTTGCGTAGCTTCCTCCGTATGCTTCAGACTGGATTTTCCCTTTTTTACCCCTCATTATGCTTTAGGATCATAACAAATCCTCCCTCTTAAAATCAAGCTTGTCCTCAAGCTTGGAAAAGTGGAATTTAATATTTGATAAAAGAAACAGATTCCCTGAAAACTTTTCAGCTCGTGTATCCATTTCCATGCTATCAACCAAACCACTGATCATTTTGTTTAGTCCATTTCGAGACTGGCCAATGCAGAATAGATGTATCAATATCAGTCTTCTCTCACATGGTATATTTCACATACCCATTTATAAGCTATTTGTATATGACACTTTTGTGTAAAGATCCAACAATGTGTATTAATATCCCCGATGTAGCCATGCAACCATAATATGAAGCAGCAAGCATTTTCACCAAATAATCATTCTTAACACATATTCCAAGCAACTTCATGCCCCTTTTTGCATCGGTGAAATATGAAGCAGCAATACTACTTCTAAATCTGTCCACTTGAAGATTTCATAAACGTGGCATTCCATGTCAACCCAGCCAACATGGATCTTCTCTGATATTGATGAAGCTAGCCATGGAGAATTGAAGAATATGGACAGTATAGCAAACCATCTGCAACGATCTGTAGCCTTATCTTGTTTTAAGGTGTATTCCCTCTTGTTCCTTTCAAACACTCCGGAGTAATACAGTAACGAGATCGAAACAATTGTGTTCCTTCTTAAAATTAGCCTTATACTCAAGTAAAATACCCCATCGTTGTCAAGTAAGCTGCCAGGATGATCAAAGCAAAAGTGTGTGGAAGTTTTTTCTGATTTACCAAGTGCAATGCCATTCTTCAATTCTAATATTAGAGTCAGGAAATAGGAATAGCCTACAAAAATTACTTGAGCATTGTAAACCTTTGTCCCTCCTCTGAATGTAGTAACAAATTCATTCCAAGGTTTTGGAATTTTTATGACTTGGATGTAGATGATTCTATAGAGATGCTCAAAAGCTCCAAGAGTATCAAGCAGATTCTTATAACATTTGTCACTTATGTGGTAGTTTAGAAAAACATTCAGCTTCACATGGATCTCTAGCAGTATTCATTTTCACAGAACCCACATCAATCCATTTCCCGTTCATATCAATGTACTCCAGGTCATTACTATTTGAAGAAAATCCACCTAACTCAAGTTTCACCACAGAAATATCATATCAAGAGAGTTGAGATTCACTTTACTCGGAGAAGGTTCAACAAGAATCAGCTCTTGGAAGCTGGCATCGAAGCCCGGTGCCAGAAAGTCATCGACAAGAAAGGACGTTTCTTTGCTTTCCTCTTCCCAAATTTTCGAGAGTTCAACTTCGCAGTCCCCGTCATCTTGAGCAATCTTGACTAATTTTGATTCCTCTAACTCCCCTGCCTTTCTCTGCATAAAGAGCTCGTCGATTTCATTTTCCGAACCAAATCGATAAATTACCATATCTAATAACTCTTTCCAAGTAACCGAGCCTTGACAAGATATGATCGAACTATACCAAGAAACTGCCCTACCTTCCAAATCAGGATGAACTAACTCAAATCTTTGACTCATTGGAACCAAATTGAGGTCGAACAAAGTATCTATTTCGTTCACCCACTTCTTTGGATTCTCGACGGAAAATAACGGAAAGTCCACCGCTTCCATTGTAGCCTCCGTTTGCATCTCAGAAACTTCTTCTAGGATTTGCGCTTGAGCAACTTCATCAGAAATTACATCCGGAGAATCCTCTACGGAAGATGAAATTTCCACGCTTCCTTGTTCCAATGAACAAAAGTCCTGATCATTTTGGACAAATTTGTTATTTTCATCCAGATTCCAAAGACTGAAACCTTCACTAATCTCAACCATATGAGACAAGTAAGAATCCGAGAAACTCGCATCATGTACATTACTTTCTGTAACATTAACTAACTCATCAAGACCATTTGAACTTTGTTTTGTCTCCATAATCTCCATCGAACACAAATTTTCAGATGTCCCAACATTTTCCGTTTCCCCAACAATACCACTGACTTCATCAACATTATAATCAACTGACGGCGTTATTTTTACTTCCCACGTCTTGCTAAGAAGTTTAATTCTCTCAATAGCTTGATCAAAACTTGGAGGTTGCCATTCTTCGTCACTTTCATTGACTTCAAAAGTTTCGACCAGTCGATTTGAAAACTTTTCCCATGGGATATTTCCCCACATTCTCCCCACATATATGAAAGATTCAATCCAACGTTCAGTTCCATTGACGAAAAGTGTTCACAACATCTAACCGTTCATCTTTCGAGAACTTAAATCGAAAATTTCTGAAGTGTTCATCAATTTCCTTGAGCCATTTCCTAGGATTTCTACCACAAAAAACTGAAGGCAGAGTTACCTTGGGTTTAGAATTTATAGTCGACGACGAGAGATCACCTTTCTCCATTTGCATCCGCAGTTCATCGATCTCATCAATCTGCTCATTCACAAAGTTTTCAAACTCCTCATGTTGATCTGCCGTCCAAATTTCAGAAAAGACATAATCCTCTGCTAACTCGTGTTTCACAGAGGTGACTAAATTTCCCTTGTCTTCAACCGCAACCGAAATTTATGAAAACTCATAATCCGCGCCCACCAATTTCCATTTTTCTTCGATTTCTTCATCGCCAAATCGAATAATAAGAAGTTTGGAAAAACATTCCCAAGAAACTAGACCTCTTACAAGTTGAACGACGTTAAACCAAGTTGTTGCTCGCTCCTTCAAATAGGGTTCCACCAACTTCAATTTTTGAGCCTTTGGAGTCGAATTCGCCAAGAACAATTGATTGAACTTTTCCACCCAAACCCTTGGATTCTTACCACTGAAATAGGGGAAATTCTCAACCCTTTGATTCGAAACACTCGTACGCCATTTCTTCAAGAACTGGAACAATCACAGGCCAAGAATTGACCTGCTCTGATACTTATTGTTACGAATCAGCTAAAATAAAAGTACATGAAAGTAATTTTGTAGCTGAAAGCTGAGAAGAAAAGAATCTGATGAGAAAGAACAACAATTGTATAGACGAGAAGTACGAATTTGCCAAAGTGATAAGTTATTCCCAAAACCGATCCCTCCCCGAATATTCATCAGGGATATTTATACTAATGAAATCCATCCAACTGCTAATTATCTAGCTAACAAAATATCAAAGTAGTTGGGAATGATTTGAAGATCTTAGCTCAACTTGTTGCTTTTAATTGCCTGTTGCGTAGCTTCCTCTGTATGCTTCACACTGTATTTTCCCTTTTTACCCCTCTTTAGGATCATAACACATTTCAGGCGTGAAAAACAACCTTGCATGGGAAAGGGCGGCGGGCCCATCAAAGTTAAAATGGGGAAATGATCATTTATTATTACACTGGATAACACGCGTGCCCATGCACGGATTAATTGTATCATATTTATTAATATTTTATTCTATTTTAAATAAATATTATAATATAATATAATATTAGAAAATAATATAATATTATATATTTAGATAATTTTATAAATATAAAATTATATAAAAATACTATTAATAATAAATAATATATTGATATAAATATATAATATATAATTATAATTAATAAATAACTATATAATAAATTTTAGTCATTTATTATTGTTTTTTAACATCTGTTTAATGCACAATGCACGATTTTAATTATAAATTATATATTTATTAAAGAATAAAATATCTAGTATAGTTATTTTTTAGAAGCAAATAGTAAAAGTGTTCTCTGTTAGAAGCAGAATGAATATAGTTGTATTCTTTTTACAAATGAAATACTATTTGTAATTAGATAAAAGTAAAATAATTATATGATTTTAAATTGAATAAAATTTTGATATTTAGAAAATAGATGTGAAGATGAATCTAACAATATCTCATATGATATTATTATCATATATATATATATAAACTTATATTAATGGTCAAAGTTTACTAAATTTGACTTTGAAAAAGTTAGGGAGCCAATAGTTGTGAGACGGGAGTAGTATTTAGTTTAAGGAGGGAACTGGAGCTTATAGCTGCATTTCGTTATTCTAACCTTGTCATGCATAAAACTCAAGCATCTCCACCCCATGTTTTCGACTTTCTGGCCCGAACCAGTCATATATATTAATACTTTACATTTTAAAAAGTTTAAATCACACATTTGAAGACATCAACCATAAAAATGATGTCATTTTTAACTTTAAAAAAAGTATTAAAAAAACAGCCTTCACATAGAACCAGAAATTGTGTATTATTTTGTTACAAATCTACCTGAACAAATGAATTACACCGAGTTGTAATTATAGTGATTGTTAAACATAATCAAATGGCACGTAATTAAAACATTCTCACAGTCCTACTCCGGTCTCTTCATCCTCACAGTCCAATAATCAAAATCATCCAATATTAGCCATCATACTTTCACAATAAGAACATCTCTAGGGATGATCTTTCACAGAGAGTTCATCAATGAAAAGAGGGGGGGTGTTAGAGACACTCAAACTTCATGGACTTAACAACTTCCAACAATGACAGTATGGAAGTGCTGAGTAGTACAACCTCGTTGCCAGATTGCAGAAATGCATCTGTGGTGTTATCGGGCATGGTTAATGATGCAACGATGATATTCAGATTGCTAATTGACTCGTTAAGCACCCTATCTAGAGATACTGAAAATGCAAATGATAAAGTGTACCTGAAGGATGTTATTCCCAGATGAGCGCATTGGTCTGAGTAGTCGGATTTTGAAGTGGTCTTATGGAATGGCCTAGTCTGAGCATGGTCTCCCTCAGGGACTGTGCGATTTCAGGTTCCTGGTATGAGCATTGATTCCAAAATTTGAAGATAAACCTTCAGCAGTGAAGGTGCAGGCTTCTTATGTCTGTTTTTTCTTCATCATTTGTCCAACCTTTAGCTGCAGGCATTTGGATTAAGATCAAAAGCAATGAAGGCAGCAACATCAACATCATTTTAGCATAGCCACAACCACAATCCCATATTCACAAAAGGCATGATCCCAGAAATTAGCAAAATGATCAACAACCTCCTAACAACATAATGTAGCTGCCCTCAAATCAACAATAGCCGTAAAACATCAAATGTAGCAAAATGATCAACAAAATTATCCATCAGGGCCGAAATAGCATGACATAAAGAGTAGGACATAAAATATCTGAAGGCAAACTTAGTGTGACACATATTCAAGACAAAAGGGCTCACAGTAAGCAGAAAAATACATCAGTGTTACAAATCTAAGATATAAGCACAAGTAGATGAAATCTGCTAACATAAAGCTATATATATATATATATGCATAGTTAGTCCTGTAACAAATCTGATATCACAACCATCATTTCTAAAAGAAGTCGCTAATTTAGAAGTCACTATCAAATCAAATGCTGCTTATTTAAATTGAAATGTTGTTTATTCACATAGCATATGATCAGATCGAAAGGCTATGCAGTAATACCTTTTCAAGACGAATAACATCATCGGTCAAAGCTACCCGAGCTGGTAACTGCATCAAACATTTACTCTTCTTAGACTAAATACTATTGAGAAATAATTGAACAAATTATTATTCTGAACCTAAAAATGAAAACACTGAGAGGGATTATTCAACTTAGATGCAGACTTTGCTGAATGATCATGTTTGAATTGGAATATCTCATATTGCCTAAAATGGGTTTCAAGGAACCTGGAGGTTTAACCAAAGATGAATGCATTACCAAACAGCTGGCACTTCACATCTTCTTTCATCGTGTCATTGTTACACAAAAAGATGTATCCACCCAAAATCTCATTTCTGGGAAGTGTCTCAGCAATAGACAACATTGCGAAGAGAATCCAAGGTTAAAGATTTTTCGGAAACTGAAAGTGCAATAGTATCATACTTTAAGTGATGATTTGGAGTTGGTGAGGTGGAATGTATAGAAACAATAGCTTTATCATCACCAGCTTGACCAGTTTGCGTAGGGATGAGATCGAGCCGATCCGAGCCTTACCACCCCTAAGCTCAAGCTCGGCTAAAAACAATGACTATGTTCGAGCTCAGCTCGAGCCTAATTTTTGTGTTCAAACTCGGTTCGGTTAAAATTAGCAAAGCTCAAGATCGGCTCGTGTTCGGCTCGTAACTGGTAACCGAGCTCGAGTTCGAGCTCATAAGCTCGATTATGAGGTCGAAACTAAATAATTAAAACTAAAATTTTAATTCACAACACACATGACACAAAAGACATACTTCTAGGAGTTTAAATACATGATATTTAAGGTACCACTTCAAATTAGTTATTACATACTTTAGACGAGCTCTAATCAAGCCATAATCGAGTTTGATCGAGCTTCTTATCGAGTTGTTGGCGAACATAAATGAGCCGATGAGCATTATGTTCGTTTATTAATCGAGCCTAAAATTTTGTTCTTGTTCGTTCATTTAATATATGAATGATCACAATCCGATCTATAACCAAGCCGATCCCAAGCTTGTTCATGAACGTGCATGTTCGTTCTCACCCCTACCAGGATCAGACATGGGTGGAAGTTCCAAATCATCAGGACCCTAAAGCATAAATAGCTTAATCATCAGCAACAAAAAGAGATAATTCTATCAATGTATACAGATGTTCATATCAGACATATTCAACTATCCAAGAGATAATTCTAGACTACCTTCGCAGCCTTTCGAGACTTAGATTATTCTCTTTGCTTCAGCGAGAACATTCTAGTAAACTATCTTAATAAGAAACATACTATAATATATAACTCAGATACATAACCTAAGGTTCTTTTATCTAAATTGAATTAGATAACCAATGAAAAGGTATCAGGTAACATTTTATTGAAGAAAATTGAATCAATATCTACTGGTGAAATGAAACCTCTATAGGTGCAGAAGTTAGAGAAATATCATCGAGCTGGAACTCCAGTAATGTCCTTACATTTCTGCTTCCATTGCTCGACTTTTTGCACCTCAGCCAAAGCAGTGCCTAGTCCCTGACACGTCAGCCAAAACACTGTAAAAAGATGTAGTCAAGAACGCTGGCTTGACACGTACTGCTAGTGAAAAAGAACTTACCCGAGTATCATTATGAATAATCTTTAGCGCACCAACTATAGTAACTTTTGGATTATGTCTTCTAATTTCCTGCAAAATAGAGATTTGACAACTCGCAGCTCTTACTGAAATTTCATATATGGAGAGTGTTACAATCAAATGACTTACTAAAAGGACATGATTTCAGGCATGACTTTGGAATTAAAAAAGTTGTATTGCCAAGAATATACCTCAAATATATTTGAGGCACCTCTCTTTGTGCCATCTCCACCAATTGTGTAAAGTTGTAAACCTACAGAGTTTTCATATCCTTTTAATGGGATAATTTTCTTTATAATCCTGTGGCTGCTATGTGCTTCGTCTCTGTTCTGTCAACCATATAATTAATGTACAATTCTCAGTATCGACAATTACAAAATCAGAATGGAATAACTTTGAAATTAATGTGTATAAATCACAATCCTGCAAATCATTAAAAGTCTCAATGAACAAAATGCAATGGATCAGACAACCATCACCTGCAGACTCTCTAACTGCAAACAAACCACATACAAACACTTCAAAAAATAAGTATGAACAAATAAAGAACTTCGAAACCCTTAAATGACAAAATTCTCCCAATCTAAATTGTATGGAATCGAAGTAAGTGAAGGGGCATCCGACAGTTTACACAAATAATTCCAACCTAAAATAAAAAAGGATGGAAAAAAATTCCAGTGAGTTAGTCAGGCAAATCATCAAACACCTTGTCTTCTAGCATTGAATTTTAAAAATAACTCCCCAAAAAGTAGGGATGAAACCATAACACACAGAAATTCGGATTCAACCTACGTAAGGAAGAAATCATCAAGAACACACACAGTCACATAGTGATGTGGTAGCATGAAATATTTGTTAAAGCTAATGTTGGTGGAATCACCAATGTAGAATCCTCCATAAAGGAGAGGAAGATAAATGAGGCAGAAGGAAGGAGATGGAACGACGGCCTCCAGTATTCAGAAACAAAAGAAGAAGATAATTTCCAAGTACAAATAATAATAGTTGCATTGATTGTCTCCTTTTTTAAAAAAAAGTTTTCAAGAGTATCCCCTTTAAGTATTCAAGAGTAGTACATTGGAAAGTAACTTCTCGTTTATGAAAAGAATGTTTTGAAAAAAAGAAGAAGATTAAATGCAGAATTGGTTGGAAGGGTGAAATACTTTAAAACTAATTACCTATTTTTATTTTATTTTGAAATGCTGACATGGCTAATTGTTGGAGTGTCATTTGACCAAAAATTGCTGTTTTAGTAGTGTTTATAGATAGTTAATATAGTTGAACGTGAATTCATTTTAAAGTAACTAATTTAAGTTATTTCTTTATCTAATTTTTTTACCACAATTATCCAAGATTGATTATAGCGTTCCATTGGAATGCAAGTATTACAGCAAATTACCCCAACAGTATATGTATGCATGCATATATAATGTTCGACTATATACGCTATCCAAGAAATCTAAGTGAAACTTGATATTTTGATTTTCACCACCAAGAACCACGAGATGTTTTCTCTTTTGAATGATACCTGAAAGGAGAAGGGGAGCTTAAAGGTGATACAAGTCCATTAGTGAGTTCACCTAATTCGATAGCACCCAACTTGAGAGCATCTTGTATGAAAGTCACTAGGTAAGTCTCTTGAGAGCATCTTCTATGAGAGTCACCAATCCATGGACTATGCAATGTACTTCATCTACTGAAACACTGGTTGGCATTTACAGAAGCTTTCAAATTTATGATTCTTGTTGAAGCGTTTACTAGGGGGTGGGTGCAGAGAATTTGGAATCCATATGAAACATAGAAGAACAAGTTATGATTTTTATTTTATTTTTTTGGTCCATGTGATGTTGAAACTGCATAGATTATTTATTTTGTACCTAGCATGACTGAACATTGATAATGGAGAATGAGCGTGAAGTGATAATTTCATGTTGATTTGAACCAACCCATGGGCTCTCATTTTCATAATAAGGTTCCGGCCAGGATCTTATACTTACTTCAATGTACCTCTTCGTAGGTCTCTGCTAACCATATGTATCAGGGGTATAATCATCTATTAGACAAGAAGGGCAAAGAAATATTCAATAAGAACTTACTAATTTCAAGGCTACTTCATAGCAATGATTTGATAACATTACAAAATTTAATGGTGGTTCATTAGAACCATGTAAAGCTATGCACAAGACTCCCATTAATGGAAAAAAAATCCATTTCGTGTACAAAATAAACTCCTACAATGGAAATTTTTTAGCACCTTTTACTGCACTTTTTGGCTACATCTATGGATGCATCTTAAAACCCACATTGTGAAAAAGTTTCGATGAGAGTTCTAATAAACTTGACGCTGATTTCTTTTTTAAAAATTTAAAATAAGCTTATGATTTCTGTCAGGAACCAAAAAAAATCAGCAGTCAATCTAAACACTAACGGCAATCCACAACCACCAACTCAGTTGATCTCATCGACACAAACTTCAATCAATCAACTAAATCTCAAACTCCAATCGATCAATTAAATATAATTCTAATCAAACCGACACAAACTTCAATAGATAGCACCACCATCAACAATCCACAACCACTAAATCGAAACTCCCCCAACCACAAATAACACCCATAGTCGACAGTGGTGTGGTCTTCATCAATCTCCAACGCGGTTGGGAGCAGTTTCCATCATCTCCTTCTCTACCAGTAGCAACCACTGGCTCTAGAACATAAAACAACCTTATCACTGTGAGAAAAACACATTAAATAATGAGAAAAGAAGAAAAGGAAGAAAAATAAGAAGAAAAGAAAACCATAAGAGAAGAAAAAGAAATAATAAAAGGTGTGGGAACAAAGGAGGAGAACGGAAAAGAAATAAGAAGTATGGAAAAGGGGTTAGTTTTAACAATGTGGCCTTTGGGATATATATGGTCCTGCACACACTAAATTAGCTTTTAAGTGGACGAGGGTCAAATCAACGTCATTCCGCTTGAACTGCTATTGATGCATCTTACGAAAAAGTTCTTATGCCAGGACTATCTACGAAGACGATTGTATGAAAAATGAACTAAATCACCTCCTGAGTGGTGTCGTTGTAGCCTAATCCTACCCATGAAGACGATTTTATACGTGAAACCCCTTATAATTAGTGTTGTCATAGCCTAATCATGTGTCCGACTATTTCTAATCTTCAAAAAAAAGTTCCGTTCATGAATTTCTTTTACTTGGATTAATGAATTTTTCATTTGAGAATAATAATAAAATTATGAGTTGCTAGAAGTACTTCCAATATAGATATAACTACTTTATAATAACAAATGACCTTATTTCCTCTTTGGGAAAGAAAAAAAATGTTAACCACCAAATATTGAAAATTTTATCAATGTTGTTAATCAAGCAGAGGAGTTCTCGGTAAATACAAGATATGTTTGAACTGGAAAAATGTGTATGTACTCAAATCGTAGAAACTCCTATTTCATAAAAGTACTTTGACCATTTGCAAGAAAATTTCATTGATATTGGAACCTTAATTTTTATTATTTTTATTTGGATTTATATTTAATGAAATTGAGTTTAGAAAGAAAAAAAAGTAGAGTAAATATATAAGATTAAATAAATTTTATCAAAAATAAAAAAGGTGTCGACATAAAATAAATAGCCAAGAGAGGGGTCACTCATTCTCTCTCTCTAGAAAACGCTCTCACCACTCTCTAAGATTTCTAACACAAAAAGTATTACAACCATCGCCTTCAACGGAAATATTCGCCATTAACATCACTATCTCCACCCGATAGTCACCAGAAACCTAGCCCAATGGCGGCTCCGCCATCTGGCGTGAGTCTGCCGCCCTCATACAAACCTGCTCTCACTCAACAACCCATCAAAAACAACAAATTGAAACTGCACCCTATAACCGAATACAAAGGCAAAATCGTCATTCTTTTCGATGACGTTGAGATCAAACTACTTTCAGAACCTTTCAAACGAAACCTCATCGGAAAATTCCCTAGGTGAAGATGATCTCTTGAATTCATGGAACCACTTTAAGAAGGTAGGCTTCAAAAGAGAACCGATAATCACCGCATTGGACAAGAGGTATATCTTTATCAAATTCGATCTCCACGAAGATATCCAGCATTACTGGATAAAGAGGAACTGGAACCTAGGAGGAACAATCGTTAAAGTCCTCAAGTGGACCAAGAATTTCGATGTGAAAGAGAAGCCACCTCTGGTCCCAATCTAGCTGAAAGTGGAGTTCCCGCCGGCGTACTATCTACATCAGGAATCAATCCCACACATTGCTAGCCGCCTCGGTGAGTTCATATTTGCATATCAACCTACAATCAACCATACGAGGCCCTCCACAATCCGACTCTATGTGGAAATGGATCTCACAGCTGATTTTCCAACAAGAATTTGTTTGGGCTCAACCAAGGAGAGAAAGTGGTATGAAATCAAGTATGAAGATCATCCAAGGTACCGTTCTAAATGCTTAAATATTGGACATCACACATCTCAGTGCATAATCCCCAAGTCCAACGTACAAAATAAGAAGCAAGTTGAGAAGTGGGTGCCAATCCCTGACCTTGAACTCGATTCAAGGGAGCAATCACAACAGGAAGAACAAAAGAGGGTTAATGAATAAGAGGTCTACCAAGATGCGGTGGAAAGTATCCAAGCTGAAAAAGAGCCAATAATGGTGACCAGAGGCAGAGGCATCAACACATTTATTCTAAAGAATTCGACAAAAATGAATTCTACAGAAACAACCTTGTCCCCACACTTACAGTTGACAACCAAGATTTTCCCAAAATACTGGTTACCAATACATATCATAATGTTAGGTTCCACATCATTGCTATTTACGGTAAACATAATAGACAGTTAAGATCTCAACTGTTTCAGGCACTCACAAATCTAACTGATGATCACCCTATACCAGCAATTTATGCTAGAGACTTTAATGTCATTAGGACTATCTCTGAGTATAAGGGCAACAACACACCTGGTCTTAATATTATATTAGATTTTGATACATACATTCAGTCCACCAGCCTAAATGATCTAACCACTGTTAGAAATAAATTTAACTAGACTAATGGTAGAATGGGGGTGAATAGAGTGTGTAAAAGACTTGATCGTATAATGGCTAATGTATAATGGAATGATCAGTACCCAAATATATTTGTACAGGTACTAAATAGGACTCCTTCAGATTACTCACCACTTTTACTAGACACTCACATACAGGTAGATCTGGAAAACGGGTCTCTTCGGTCGGGTACAGGTGAGACCCAATCGGTTCGGTACAATTCGAAATTTTTTTGTCTTCGGGTATCGGGTCTTGAACGGGTGCGTTCAGGTTCAGATGTCATTCGGTAATGTTGAAAAATATCCGATCGGGTCGGGTTTGGTCTTGGTTGTTTCAATTTCGATACGGTTCGGTTTTCAATTTTTTGAATCGGGTTCATATTAGATTTGGTTCAGGTTGTTTTGATTTCATGTGCAATTCAATTATACATATTTTTAATCTGGGTTGGATTGGGTTTGGTTTGAGTTAGTTCGGTTTCGGTACCATTCGGGTACGTTCTCTTTCGGATCGGGTTCGGTCGGATTCCAATAAATGCATTTCGGGTCTTGTTCAAATAAATATAGAAAATTGTCATTATAATGAAAATAATATATTTTTTAATATATTACTTTTGTAAAGATACTTTCGATAAACAAATATATTATATATGTACATAGTATTATATTTTATGTAGTTATTTTTTTTTATGTATACTTTCGATATTTTAAAATAAAAAATTTCTCTTGCAAAGCATTGATCCATATATTTTTATCACTGAGCATAAGGAAAGCACCCATCCTGTTTATA
>JAULKM010037973.1:0-13329 GCA_032355605.1 Rubia tinctorum
GTCCCATGAATAAAATGATTCCAAGATCCTCAAAATCACAAGGTCTTAAGCATGCTTTGGCTTGTCTCAATTCCTTTTATTTTAGGTAAGCAATCTCATTGCTAATAGTATCCAATACTACTCTTGGTCAATAGGGTGCATCCAATGTACTACCAATCTCCTTTTGCCTCAACATTTGAGGACCCCTCACTGATATTGACGAGCAAATCAAAACTAACATGTAGACCCCTTTCACTAGGTCTACCCACATCTGTCCCAAGATTAGAAGTGTCACTATCACTTTAACAAAATCTGTCACTAGTGGTCGAGAGCTTAATTGGTGTTCTTGTTTCGGAAAGACAAATTATTCTTCTACTTGACGGCGAACTTAGGGGGTTACTTTGATCACTTGATGGCGCGATGATCAACAGTAAGTATAGGAGATCGCAAATGGGTTGCAGTGGCAGTAGTGGGGTGAAGGTTTGGCCGCGCCGGTAGCGGTTGTTGGCAGAGGAGGGTGGCGATGACAGGGTGGGGTGAGGGTGTTGTGATACTGAGCATGGTCTAAGCATGAGCTCGAAGGTGAATCAAATTGTCAGCTCAACGGTGAAGGGTTTGGCGGAGAAGGGTGGCGCGTGTGAGGGTGGGGTGAGTGTGTTGCGGTGTTGAGCATGGCATGAGCATGTGGTGAGGGTGTTGTAGTGCTGGTGGTGGTTTGGTGGAGAGGATGCTGGAGAGAATGCCGGAGAGAGTGACTGGTGGTGGTGACAGAGGTGGTCGTTGGGGAGGGTGGCGGGTGGTGGTGACTGGCGACTGGAGGTGGTTTCTGGCAGCAATGAGAAGGGTAAAAGGAGAAAAATTAAGCTGAAATACCCTAGGGAAAATATGTCTTTTCTAGTCCGATCAAAGGTTAAATACGTGAGTCAATGCCAGAATGTGGCCGAAAGGTTATATTGGCACAATTCATCATAAATTTAGGGTTAGTTTTACACCTTCTGATTTTAAAGAGTTATAATAGCACTTTCAGGCTAAATCTAGGGTTAGAAAAATATTTAATCCTTTATTTTATTCCTATTTTATTTATTTATTTTCATCCACTGATCCATATATATTTTTTCTTTATTTTTCATTCCTTCATTAGTTTTCCCCATACACTACACTCTATTTTATGGTTTTGTAACTATGACATGTCAGGATCATTCTCACTTAGAGGGAATTCATTTTTTTTATAGGGAAAGCACATTGTTTTCTTATATACTTCCTATATTTCTCTTTACTCGGTGTCATAATTTTAGGTGGTTGGATTTATAATGAATGAAATGAATGGATGAAATTGAATTTAAAAAGAAAAAATGGAATGAATGGATGAAATTGAAGAAATCTCACCATAAAGAGAAAGTGTGAAATGTAAAACAAAAAACAAAAAGAGCCAATCTCCCGTGAGACCATCTCACGGTGAGACTAAGAGCAAAACACAAAAAATAGAAGTAAAATAGAGGAACATTTTTAAATTTGGGGTCTAAATTATAAATATTTTTTTCTCAGGGCCACTTTTCAAAAAATGCTGAAATTGAAGGATCAATATACAATTTATAAAAAATTATACAAACCCTGGCCTTTCCGCCGTCACCATGCCGATGTCATTCACCAGCCACCCAGTACGAATCTTCCATTGTCGTGCGGCCAATGCTTTGTCGGTGGAGATTCGATACGTCTGGATTCGATAAGCAAGGAAATTTCAAAAACTTGACACGACTCCGATGAATTTTGGCAAAAATGACAGATGGAGAAGTTGCAGCGATATTCAGGGTTCAACATTATCTTGGGGTTGCAACGATGAAGAAGTTGCAATGAAATTTGAGAATCAACGTCATTTGGAGTTGCAGCAAAATCCAACAATCATCCTTTGGGGTCGAAGCGATGAATTTAAGGTCATCGTTCAGAAAGTTGGGTTTTCAAATGAGTTGGGTCAATTCCGTTTGGAATGGGTATGTTTTTCGGGTTTAAGATGGGCGAGTCGAAATTCGGGTTGCAAAATGGGCTTGGGCCTAATCTTTAAAATCATATTTAAATTATAACGTCTAAAATCAATTAATTGATCGTCAACAAAAATAGTTAAATATCATATAAAGACTCTAAAAATATGCATTAAATATAAATATTTAACATCAAATTTTAAAAATGTATAATATGCATCAAAATTAAAATAGTTAACAAAAAAATAAAAATAAAAGTACACTAAATAAAAATATATAAACATTAAATAAAAATCTAAAAAGTAAAATTAAAACGGTTATACATCAAATAAAAACACAAAATATACACATAGTTAAAAATCAAATTTAAAAAATACACATCATATTAAAATAGTCAAACATAAAAAAGAAACGATAAAAATGCATATTAAAATAGTTAAACATCATATAAAAATATTTTAAAAATCACATCAAATTAGAATAGTTTAAAATCAAATAAACACTGAGAAGTATATCAAACTAAAATAATTAATATCAAATAAAAACACACATGAATATTAAAACATCAAAGTGTGCACCAAAATATGACATTGATATAGTATTAAAAATCGATTCACACTATTATATCATTAAGGTATACATCAAATAAAAATATAGTATTAAATAAAGGAACATCACTATTGATTTTTAAAATGACATGCTTAAAAGCTGACGCGTCGATCAAAATAATAGTACAATATTAATATAAGTTTAAATTAGAAAATTGAGATGGTAAAATATAATTAACTAGTGTGAAAATATATTTGAAAAGAGGTATCAAAGAACATCACATGATTTGGTTGAAATATCAAGTATTAGAAATGAAACATCAAATTAGAACATTTAAAAACACGTCAATTTTTAATAGTGAGACATCAAATAAAAATACATACTCCCTCTGTTCCAAACTAAACTGCACACTTACTATTTGAGTCAACACTGTTAAACTTTGACCACATATTTTGTAATCTATTTTTACCTAAATTTATCAATTATCGTAACTATGGTCCAACATCATTTATCTAACCAAGTATGTAAAGAGTAAATCAAGAACACAAGACTTGGTTACGTAGTTCAGTGAAAATACCTACGTCTACAGGGTCTGACCTAGTTCAGAATAAATCCACTAATCAGAAAAACAGAGTACAATGTTCATCATACAACTATACTTATTTTTTCTAATTACAATGTGTGGATTTTGCAAATTCCTCTTGCAACCAATTCTCCTTGATCAGACTCCCTTTGACCTCGAAACTCGTCGACTCTCCCAAAAAATTAAGGTATAAGATTCTAAACTTTGATCAAAAGGTTTTGATCATGTTGAAACACAGACTTACAGCTCTCGGATACTCTGAATATACGAAAACCTGAATGCATATTTTCTCCAATTAAATTCGTAAGTAACTCAGCCAGAATGTCTTCTATTTAAACCAACACACGTATCAATTTTTGTCCGAATGGAATTCCTTCTCCACAAAATATTCTGATAACAATCAAATCCCTTAGATATAGGAATTACCAAATCTAATCTCTTACAGTAAGGAATTAGAATATCTCATCCATATCTCAACCATATTCGGATATTCACAAATCAATTCCAATTCCATAAATCTAATCCAGTTTCATAAATATATGAATTGATATATTATTCAATCAAAAACACCATGGGCGAAACACTTCTTCTCGGATTACCTTTCTACCTTCTTTATATCGCAAACCTTTATTCTTTAATGTTACAACATAACAATTCCATAGTTGCATAATTTCCAAAATTGCCAATTAAATCAATCTGGACTTTACAATCTCCCCCTTGACATTTTTTTTTGACAAATCAACCTTTTGGACTTTCAAAACAACAACCATGCAAATAGAATGAAAATAAAATCAATATGGATGTCAAAACATGAGCTCGGAAATTTCAACTCCCCCTAAATATCACTGCTCTAAAATTAGAACCACCTTAACATCCATGTATGAACATCAGTCCAACATACCCAAATGGATATCAAAAATCCTAGATAAAAAATATCCAACAAGAAATCCAGAACTACCAAGCAAAAAAATCCCCATAAATCCAAAATCCAAAACACTCCCCCTTGGGGCCATAAACATGCCAAGATCAAAATAAAACAAGTTACAGGTAAAAATAGAATATTAAAAAAACATATACTTCCATCAAACTTCAGTCTCGACTTCCATCTGGGTTAACTTAGCTTCCAAAGTAGCCAGCTGAACATAGAGTGCAGCAATCTTGGATTTCACAGCCATCTTCTTAGCCTCTTTTGCCTTCTTCACTGCATCACTCGAGGAGCTACCAGCTTCAGAAACTGTCCAGGGCAGATCATGTTTCTTCCTTGTAGAAAAAGACCTGGAATTTGCTTTAGCAGCAGTTGTAACAACAAACATATCATCATCTTTCACCTTCATTCTTCCTGCTTTGGATAGGGTTGTAATGATACAGGGATGATGCAGAGATTTCTTCTTCCTAGATGACACATTTTGAAATACAATGTTTTCCTGAATGATCCTCCCAAGGTTCACAAGAATTTTCTTCCCAGCATAATACAATAGCTGAGCCATCTATCTAGTTAAATCAGAGGTATTTGTAGATGGAATCCAGTAGTTTATAGCTATCTGAGATAAGCAAAAATACTTGCTGGTCTGACGAGATAGTTGCATTCCCCTGCTCCAGCCATTTAGTTCTTAAGCCTCCCGTAATCTTTGTCAGAATTTGATCATTAGTCAGCTCCAAATATTTAGCATAAGGACCAACAAAGCATGGTGTAGCCAGCCTGAGGATTCTGCTAATTTTCTCAACAGAGAAACTGATAAACTTACCACAAACAAAAATCCAGCCATGCCACTCAGAATCTGCATCCAAGTTTCCTGCCATTGCATTGGCATAAAACTCCTTCACCAACTCCTTGTTATATTTCTCAAACATAGTAGCAGCAGAAATATATCCCAGATAATCAAGAAAGAATGATTGTAAAGCCACTTCCCTTGTAGGATTCCAAATTCACTGGTCTCTCTGCTATAATATTCCTTTTGTTGATTGTGTCCGAACTGTCCTGACAGTCTGTTTCATAAAAGTCTGAATTCATAGCATCTCTTGCAGATGGAGCTCTCTTTGAACTCTGGCCACTTTCAGTCTTGATTTTTCTTCCCTTTCTTCTCATTCTGAACAGACTCTGATATACCCACATCAACTTTCCTATTAGGTCTTCTTGGAAGAGTTTTGATAAAATTATCCAGTTCCTCATCACTGGTATAAGCCAAGTCTTTAACTGGAGGTTCTTGTGTTGTAACATCATCTGGATCAGCTCCAACATCCTCATTCTGTTCCTGTGTTGGTACATCTTCCACCTCAATAACTTTAATTTCCTCATTATCCTGCAGGCCTAATGTTGGAACCACATCAAGGTTAGGTTCAGCTGCCTCAAACTCATCTTCCACACAATTATGCTGATATGATGTTGGAACATCATCAACTAAAAACTCATCTCCCTCTGTCTTCATCTCAGGGTTTGAATATAAACAGCCTCAGTTTCTTCAACATTTTCATTCGCCTAATCTAAATCTTCTGTTTGAACATGGGAAGATTCTCCTCCTAGATCATAATATTAATCAACTTCCATCTCAACCACATCTCCCCCTACATCCTCTGTCTATGTTGGAACATCACCAACATCCTTGGCTTCCAACTCTTTATCATCAGAATTAACCTCAATAATAGCACGGGGTACATTCTTGAGCCTCTCCAAATTCTTAGCCACATCAGGGTTCAAAACTTGTACAGCTTTGTAAAAAGAGGAGCTTAAAACACTAAATCTCTCAGGTCAATCAGTTATTCTCCTAGTCTAAGTATTTTGGGTCCAGAGGCACTAGTGTATACACACATAACCTTTTGCCCCTCATAATTTATGTAGGGAAATTCTGTCAACCTAGGATTCAATTCCTCCATATACCGAATATTCTTAATAATTCCCTTGAGCAAGTGACTAAGATACCCATTAATCCTCCTAGACAGAGCCTTATAACTCCTTAAATATACCCTCTTATCATGCTTCAAATAATACTCAATAAAGTCATAAAAAGACTTAAAAGTCTAGCCATTGAATGTAAAAGATTTATCTCGAAATAACTTAACTGGGTGTGGAGAGGAAGGAGTCGGCCCTGTCTGAACTGATGAAACTACTTCAATTCCTGGTTCAGGAATGCCTTCAAAGAGCTCTATCATTGAACTTTCTGTAAGGTTTATCTTCTTTTCAGTCTCTCCGAACAACTTCTTGAGACTTGAGAGCACTGCTCTTCTCTATGTTGAAGGAAAAAAAATTTCTTTTGCCTTTGAGAATCTTTAAACTTTCACAACCTCTGCTTAGTAGGGTTAAATTTGAAACAAATCTGAGCACAATCTCCACAAAATCGAGAAAATGGCAAGAATATCGAAGGAGAGGTTATGGGAAAGAGGAATAGGAGAAGAAGATGGGAAGTTAAAATTTGAAAAGTTACATTCCATTCTCAAAAACTCCACTCTACCTTTTTCTTTTTCCAGGGTAATTATTACCCATTTTCAACTTCCAGCCGTCAAATCCATCACTTCCATTAAACCTTCCAAGTTTCCATATTCCAACATGCACATACCACTTCATCTTTTGTTCTTTTTCTTAATTGTATTTTTTTTGTGCTTTTCCTGAATTTCTATACAAAAAAATAAATGGGAAAAAATCTAAAGCTAATTTAAAAGCTTAAAGAAATATCTCAAATGTGACACACACCTAAGTGTTGTCTGAGGAATTCAAAAGTGCCAGATCCTAAGGTTAGTAAAGATATCTGCAAACTGCTCCGATGTTGGAATATAAGCAACCATAACTTCCTTCCTTTCAACAAGATCTCGAATAAAGTGGTGCCTTATATCAATGTGTTTTGTTTGAGAATGCTGGACTGGATTCTAAGATACATCAATAGCACTTTTGTTGTCACACAAAATCTTCAGAGGCCCTTGATGAATTCCATAATCTTTCAGCATTTGTTTCATCCATAATAATTGTGCACAACAACTTCCAGTGGCAAGATATTCATCTTCAGCAGATGATAAAGAAATAGAATTTTGTTTCTTACTATACCAAGATACCAAATTTGTACCAATAAAGAAACACCCACCAGTAGTACTTTGAGATCATCTGCATTACTAGCCCAATCAGAATCACTATAACAAATAAGTCCCACTAATATATCAAATAATCCTTTTGACTGCAGTCAGGTGAGATTCCTTCGGATTAGCCTGAAATCTTGCACATACCCTTACTCATAAACATATATCTTGTCTACTAGATGTAAGATACAGCAAGCTCTCTCAATCATACTCCTGAACAATTTTTGATCAACTGCAATACCTTTCTCACCCTTCACCAATTTATCTGTAGCCCCCATTGGAGTTTGAACTGATCGATAATTGTTTAAGCCAAATCGTTTCGCTAAATTCATAGGATACTTACTCTGATTGATGAACAAGCCATTCTTTTCTTGCTTCACCTGAAACCTAGAAAATAGGTGAGTTCGTCAACCATGCTCATCTCGAATTCATCCTGTGTTAGAGTGACAAAATCATGTACCATAAATGGTGAGGTAGAGCCAAATACAATTTCATCTACATAAATTTGAGCAATCAAAATTTTTGATGACCTTTCCAACACAAATAAAGTGCGATCTTCTCCCCCTCGACAGTAACCTTTCTTAGTAAGAAAGTTAGTAAGTCGATCATACCATGCTCTTGGCGCCTGTTTCAGACCATATAGTGTCTTTTTGAGTCTATACACATGATATGGACAGTGAGGATCTTCAAATCCTTCCGGTTGTTCGACATAGACTTCTTCATTCACCAAAAAATTCATGAAGGAACTTTTAACATCCATCTGGTACAATGTAAAGTCCATAGTGCATGAAATAACAAGTAAAATCCGAATATATTCTAACCTGGAAATTGGTTTGAATGTCTCATCGAAGTCAACTCCTTCCACCTGAGTATATCCTTGAGCCACCAGCCTTGCTTTATTTCAAGTAATTTGACTAACATCACCTGACTTGTTTTTGAAAATCCACTTAATGCCAATAACATTTACTTCTTTGGGATGAAGAGTGATATACCATACGTCATAGGGTTCAAACTTCCCAAGTTCTTCTTGCATTGCTGCAATCCATTACTCTTCAATCAGAGCTTCTTTATAATTCTTTGGTTCAATTAGAGAGATGAAGAAGTGTAATCCTGCAAGTTCTTTGTAGTTTACCAGTGGTAGTGTCCGAGTTCTCTTGACACTAGGTTCATATTAAACCTGTGTTGGAATATAAGGTGGAGAACTGGGGATCGATGTTTCAACGTCGATGTCATCAGGGTCAGAAAGACTCTCCTGATACATGTTTGTCATCAGAATCATCAACAATCACATTAATAGACTCCATAAGTTACTTGTGTGAAGATTGTACACCCTGTAAGCACGATTGTTCACAAAATAACCCAGAAAAATTCCATCATCACTGCGGCTAACAAACTTTGCCAACTACTCTCTATCCCTGAGAATGTAACACTCACTGCCAAAGACATGAAAATACAAGACATTAGGTTTCCTACCCTTCAAGATTTCATATGATGTCTTGCTTATGCATGGACGAAGGCACACCCTGTTTTTTGTATAACACGATGTATTGATTACTTCTGCCCACCA
Organism: Rubia tinctorum; assembly: GCA_032355605.1. NCBI lineage: Eukaryota > Viridiplantae > Streptophyta > Magnoliopsida > Gentianales > Rubiaceae > Rubia > Rubia tinctorum. The sequence goes on from JAULKM010037973.1 coordinate 8,717, forward strand.
TTTCTTATGAATTCCTTTTAAGCAAACATAACTCAAGCCATCCCCTGTAGAGTCCTATTTTTTTCTCAATAATACCGTTCTGTTGAGGTGTGATCGATGCTAAAAATTAGTGTTGAATGTCGAGCCGATCACAAAAATCACTAAACTGAGAATTTTTAAATTCTCTGCCATGATCACTGCGAATCCTTACAATCTTCCCAACCGAACTTCCTATTTATGTCTGTAATTTGATCACCAAAATTTTAAAAACATCCACCGTATCATATTTTTCTTTGAGGAAAGCCACCCAAGTGTATCCGGAATAATCATCAACACAAGAAAATATATACTTCTTGCCATTTATACTAGGTGTATTAATCAAAACCATCAAATCCATGTGTGACAATTCAAGATTTCTAGACGTGGTAATATACTGAACAGATGGATGAGGTGATCGAATTAGTTCACCTTGTTGGTATGGTTCACACACAATTCCCTTCTTGTTAGTGAGAGTAGGCATACCTCGAACTGCTTTAGAGCTAGCTATCTTCGTCAATGTTTGGTAGTTGATATACCCAAGCAACCTATGCCACATTGTTCCTTTATCTTCTTTAGAGCTTAGACATCTCAGTTCTTGTTCTATCAGGTAGCAATTGTCTAAAGATCGAATTCTTGAGAGTACTTTATCTTCACCATGTTTTACAATGCATTTGTCTTTGTTAAACTCCACAATAATTTTATCATTGCATAGCTGATTTATACTCAGTATATTAGCTTTCAAGTCTTCTACAAGAAAAACTCTTGTGAAAATTAGAAATCCCTCAATTTGAAGTTCACATTTGCCAAAAACTCGACTCTTCTTTCCATCGCCAAATGTAACAAAGCCACCATCATATGGTTTAATCTTTGTCAAATACTCTTGAGTTCCAGTAATATATCAAAAGCATCCACTATCAAAGTACCACGAGTCTCTAGAATGTGCAATAAGAGACGTGTGAGCAACCAGACAAATAGTAGTGTGCTTAGGAACTCATACCTTCCTGGCCATTTTTTACCGTTGAGCCTCGTCCATGTTGGAACATCACAAAAGTTGTCATTTATTCATGATGTCTCTAAGCAGCTTAAAGCATTGCTCATGTATGTGATCTTGATAAGAGCAGTAGTGCATAAACATGTTTGCGTCGTCGTGTCTTCATCACTTTCTTCTTCATAGCCTGTACTCTGCCTTGAAATCCATGGTGCTGCTTTTCACTTGGTCATAGCCAATTCCTTATCTATCTCCAAAATTCTTTCCCATAGTCAATATAGCATCTAGTTTTGCCTTTACAGTGTTCAACTTGATGATTACGGCTGCTATCACAGACCTCTCAGTGGTCAAACTTAACTTTTGTTTTAGCTGTTCAATCTCAATTTCAAGTCTTTCAACTACATCCACCAGTTCCATCTTCCTTTCAGCAAGTTGCCTTTTTCAGATTTAAAAACTTTATTAGCCTCAACGACTTTAAGCCACATTTCATACATGTTCTCATATGCATTGTAGATGTCCTCATCATTCACTTCCTAGCCGTCATCATCATTTGAGGCATCACCATTCAGATTTTCAGTGTTGGAACATACAAATTTCTCAGTCATCACCATCTTGGAACATGCACCCTTTGTTTCAACCATATCATGAATCTTTTCTCCAAATACTACATAGTTGCTCATAAGTTCCTCTTATTTTCCTCTTCTTCATCATCACTTCACGAGGACACATATAACATTCCTTGTTTTTCCTGTGTATTAGCCCATTCAGCCTGGATGTGTCCATATCCTTCACATTCTCTACATTGTATCCTTCCAGACTGCTTTCTTTCACCACTCTGATTCTTAATAACTGCTAGTTGGTTCATTCGAATCATGTTCCTTGATTATTCCTGAAATTTTGTGCTCGTGGTCTATTTCCACTTCCACCAGTTTTCTCTTGTGATCTCTTATCCACCACTTTCTTCAGCATTCTTGAAAAATTCTTAGTTTAATGCAAGTTCTTCAATGCCATCATCACTTTCAACATTATGGTATGTCTTTGATGAAGAAACTTTGAATGCCAACTCTTTTTGTGCTTTCTTTGTAGGTGGTTCCAGAGTCATCTCATATGTTTGCAAGGATCCCATCAGTTTGTCTATTGTCATACTGGACACATCTCTTCCTTCTTCAATGGCGGAAACTTTCATTGAGAATATTTGAGGCAAAGATATCAGTGTCTTCTTCACAAGTTTTGCCTCCTTATAAGTTATGCCAAGTTGATACGCCATGTTTGATATGTCTCTTAGCTTCCCATTAAATACTGCAATGGTCTCATGTTCCTCCATCTTCAATTCTTCAAATTTTATGGGCAACATTTGAAGCTTGGATTCATGTACATGGCTTGTTCCTTCATGAACTGTTTGTAGAATATCCCAAGCTTTCTTTTCCTGATAACAAGTGGAGATAAGTCTGAACTGACTTTCATCCACTGCCGTAAAGATAGAACTCAAAGCTTTAGAGTTAGCCATTGAAGTTTTTAGTTCATCCGGAGTCCAAGTTGACTTATCTTGAGTTTCAACTTTTTTGTACTTAATTCTCCCTCATTTTCTTTTGAGCTATTTTTCGCATCCTCGTTTAGGTGACTCAATTCTTCCACAAAGTGCCATGCTAGTTCATCAAGTAAGTTGATGAAAACTCTCATGTGTGCCTTCAAATAGTTATAGTTCATTCCCTCCAGTAGTGGTGGTCGAGACACTGAAACTTCTTCTTTGGTCGCCATGGTAAAACCATATCACACTTTCCTTGACACAACCAAGGAAAGAGTAAGTGACTTAGCTCTGATACCAATTGTTATTTGGTTTTACCAAAATCTATCAATTATTGAAACTATTTTCCAACATCATTTATCTAACCAAGTATGTAAAAAGTAAACAAGAACACAAGACTTGGTTACGAAGTTCGGTGAAAATCACCTACGTTTGAGGGGCTTGACCCAGTTCAGAATAAATCCACTAATCAGAAAGACGGAGTACAATGCACACCATACAACTATACTTATATTTTCTAATTATAATGTGTTGATTTTGCAAGTTCTCCTTGCCACCGATCCGCCTTGATAAGACTCCATCTGACATCGAAACTCGTCGGCCCTGATCTCCTCCTCCCAAGGAATTAAGGTATACGATTCTGAATTTTGATTAAAAAAGGTTTTGATCACGTTGGAACATAGATTCAAAGCTCTCGACTACTCTGAATATACGAAAACCTGAATGCATATTTTCTCCCATTAAATCCGTAAGTAACTCAGCCAGAACATTTTCTATTTAAACCAACACATGCATCAATTTCTGTGCGAATGGAATTCCTTCTTCACAAAATATTTTGATAACAATCAAATCTCTCGGAGATAGGAATTACCAAATCTAATCCCTTAAATTAAGTAATTAGAATATGATGTCCATATCTCAACCATAATCAGATATTCACAAATCAATTCCAATTCTATCTATCTAAGCCAATCCCATAAGTATATGAATTGATATATTCTTTGATGAGACGCCAAAATGCATGTATTTTCCTAAGCCTTTAGCATCTTTTTTGTTATCTTTTTGTTGGTAGATTGCTAGTTTTAGGTAGGTTTACATCATATGGGGTTTAGATGACCGTTTTTGGTTTTTGTAACTAAATCCTTCATTTTGTAACCTAGGTTGAGTCTAATGGATTTTTGGTCCTTACGAGCATCTAAATTCCTTTTTGTGAGCTTAATTTGTAGATTGCTCGTAAGCACTTTGGAGTATTTTATTGAAGGCCATTCGTAAGAATGGTAGAAGATTGAAGGCCACGTGTCAAAACGTGGTAGAAGATAAAAGTGTCGGAGAAAGAAGACAAAGAAGCGGATGAATTGTGATCCGGAAGTTTGAACCGAGTTCTGGGAACAATTTGAGAAGAACCAACCTCTGAGGGTGGTACCATTAGATTCTTCTTCTCGAGCACTATAAAATTGACTACAAGAATTCTCAAAATGGATCAACGGTTCACCCGTAGCGATGGAAGTTAGAAGAGAAGACCAATTATTCCGAAAATTGGTAGAATATGGGCAGAACACACTGACCGTGTCAAATTGACACTGACTGTGTCAAGTGTCCCATCAACCAGTTTTATTTATTTTTCTCTTTTACTTCTTAGCCTATAAATACTCTCCTTCTCTCCCCATTTGAAGAACGAAAATTCTACCTTCAAAACCCTAGTTTACACTCACTCCTTCATCTTTTCATCATTTCTCCAGTGTTTACCATGGATTTTTATGTTTTTTTATGGTTTAGCTAATCTAGGCTAAATACACTATTGGGAGGAATTGGTAAGAATTTATAGTATGAATTTGTGAGATTTGATTTCTCCTATTTTGTGCTTTGATTATCAAGTATATTATGTACTGTCTTGTGTAGTTAATGCACAATTTAGACTAGGATGATCAACTAGTTGATCATTGTGAGTTAATTATTTGCTAGGTTTTTGGTCAAGCCCGGGAGACTTTGACTTTTTGTCAATGTGATTATCGTTGGTTAATGTTAGGTTATAATTGGGTGTGACAACTAATTATGATTATTGATTGATGAAATTTCTTAGAT
>JAULKM010037983.1:0-13329 GCA_032355605.1 Rubia tinctorum
ATTTATTCTGACACCCCTCCCCCTCTCAAGAGAAGCGTCGGATGTTCGCCGACGCACAGCTTGGATCTGAAGAACTCGAACAACGGACGAGACAGCCCCTTGGTGAAAATGTCCGCTATCTAAAGAGCAGTAGGTACGTGTGCAACTTGAAGCTTGTCGGAGGCCACCAACTCCCGAACAAAGTGATAGTCGATGTTGATGTGTTTCGCCCGCTTGTGAGCCACTGGATTCTGAGCCAAGAAGATAGCGCTACTGTTGTCACATAACAACAATGGAGGGCCGGACAGTGGAACACGAAGATCATGAAGCAAGTGAGTGAGCCAAACAACCTTTGAAGAAGTGTTGGCTAGAGCTCGGTACTCAGACTCATTGTTGGAACGAGAAACTGTGGGTTGTTTCTTAGCACTCCAGGAAACAAGTTTCCCACCAAGAAAGACAGCATATCCATAAGTAGATCAACGAGTCTCCAGATAGCGAGCTCAATCAGCATCAAAATACCCCAATACCTCATGAGAACTAGCAGAACGAAATGTGAGACCGAAATGAAGTGTACCCCCCAACATATCGCAGAATCCGCGTAACTTCCGTAAAATGATCATCCATGGGGCCCTGAACATACTGACTGCCTGTTTTGAACGAGAAGGCCAAGTCTGGACGAGTGATGGTCAAGTACCGAAGAGCTCCAACAAGAGAAAAATACGGGGTCGGATTCCTGAACGGTGGACTGGTCAAACTATGCAACTGAGATCCAGGAACAAAGGGCGTGGAAATGGGTGCAGTGTCAGACATACCAGCTCGAGTCAGGATGTCCCGAGTATATTTCACCTGACCAAGAAGTAAACCTGATGAAGTAGGTGAAACTTCAAGACCAAGGAAGTAATGGAGAGCACCGAGATCCTTGATCGCAAACTCCTGATGTGTCCGAGCAATAAACTGGAGAAGAAGAGTCAAGTCGTTTCCTGTAAGAATGATGTCATCCACATACACAAGGAGATACAGTAACGACGACCCTGTCAAAAGAACAAATAAAGAAGTGTCGGCTGAGCTGCACTGAAAACCAAGCTGAATCAAATAAGTGCTAAAATGTTGGAACCACGATCGAGGGATCTGCTTAAGACCATAAATGGCCTTGCGAAAGTGACAAACATAATCTGGATGAATAGCGTCCTGATATCCAACGAGTTGCTTCATATAAACCGGAGCACAGAGAAAGTCATTAACAAAAGCGTTCTTGATATCTAACTGATGAAGTGGCCAGGAACGCATCATGGCAATAGCGAGAACCGTCCAAACAATAGAGGATTTGCCCACAGGACTGAAAGTGTGGTCAAAGTCAAAACCCAAAATCTGTGAGAAACCCTGCGCCACAAGTCTAGCTTTGTGACAATCAATAGTGTCATCCGGTCAATAATTGAGCCTATAGACCCATTTGGAGCCAACAATGTTAGCATCTGAAGGTCGAGGCACTAAGTCCCAAGTGTGTTGGACACGAAGAGCCGCCATCTCGTCATCCATGGCAGAAACCCAAGTCGGATCCTGAAGAGCAGTGCGATAATCCATGGGCTCAAACTGAGCAAGTAGAGTAGCAGTAAGACCATGAACGATAATGGTTGAATAATTCTTGCGCTGAATAGCACCAGTAGTCGACCTAGTAGTCATCCAATGAGTGCGAGGCCTAAGTGGAGAGACTAGAGGAGCAGTCGCGATCAGCAAAGTGGTCAACGAAGGGCCAGGTGAGGTGGTCGGTGAACCGGGTAGGCTGCTAGGAGAACCATGTGAGCTGGTCAATGGCGAGATAGGTAAAGCAGGATGCACCGTAGCGGCCACTGGATGGTCTGATTCGGCAGAGCAGACAGATAATGGTGCCGTAGTCAGTGAGGATGATAGCATCGATGAGCCAGGAGGTCTGGCAACCGAAGTGACAAACCGAGCAGGAGGAGACTCCATAGTGGAACAAGTAGGGATATGAGCTGTTGTATCAGTGGGATCCAAAAAAGTAGAGACATCCAGAGAAGATGGAGGTACTGAAGTAGAACCATCAGCGTAAGGGAAGAAAGTGTCGTCAAACAGAGCATGTATGGTAACATATATCTTTCCAGATGTTGGATCCAAACATCGATATCCCTTGTACTGGAATTCATTCCCAAGAAAGATACAGGGCAAACTGCGAGGGCACGAGTTTGTGAGCTGCATAAGGACGAAGATAAGGGTACAGACGACAACCAAATGCATGGAAGTTCATCTATATAGGAACCCTGCCATTGATAACTTTATATGGTGATCATCCGCCAAGGACAGAAAAAGGCATCTGATTTATAGTATAAGCAGTTGTAGCAAAAGCGTGAGGCCAGTGAGAGAGAGGGGCATGAGAGTGGTATAACATAGATAGACCCATCTCATTAATGTGTCAATACTTGCGCTCAGCCTGACCGTTCTGCTCAGGAGTATACGGGCGAGAAATCTGATGGTGAATGCCCTTTGTCTGAAAGTGAGAGCGTAGGTGACCATTGACGAACTCAGTCCCACCATCACTCTGAAACACCTTAATGGTGGAAGAGAACTGGTTCTCCAAAAAAACCTCAAAATGGATATAAACATCCCAAAAATCAGATTTTCGGCGTAGTGGGTAAAACCACGAAAGTCGGGAATGATCATCAAGAAAAATAGCATAGTAGGAGAAACCATCAGCAGATAAAATAGGAGAGGGTCCCATAAATAACAGTGAACTAGATCAAGTACCCTAGTAGCATGTTAAACGCTTCCCTTTAGCCTTTTCACATGCATCACAAAGGGTAGATTTCGGCAAAATCGATGAGATAGATAAATATCCAGAAGCTCGCAAACCAGAAATAACGGAATGCGGTACATGACCAAGTATAGCATGCCGAATTTCAAAAGACACACGCGACTTATTGGATTCCACAGTAGATAACAAGGCAGATGCACCATAGTCTAAAACATAAAGCTCATTTTCATTGTGACCGTGACCCAAGGTTTCACTAGTAATTTTATGCCAAATAGTAAATGAGTGATTATCAAAGCAGACAACAACATTTAAATTCCAAGTTAATTTGTTAATTGAAAGAAATTTTATAGTGATGTCAGGCATAATGAGCACATCATAAAGAGACACGGATTTAGAAATCCGATAATTACCAGCGAGTAATATGGAGGTGAGAACCATGATAAGGTGTGACATAATCAACAGTAGCAGGAGACGGTGCTATATGTTTTGTGGCTCCAAAATCTACAGTTCACTTGGAGCCATCTTGTCCTCGATGATGAGAAAAGCAGTAAATATTGAAATATCACTCCTTCGAGAATTAAAATGAGCCATATCCATAAGGGCAAAATATAAACAAAATTCTGGCCAAAGAACGCCAGGCACATGCAAAAATGCGGGAGAGTAGCTGGCGCGTGAATTCACGTGCTGCAAGAGGAGGGCACACGTGAGGATACGCGTTCGTATGGCTGCGAGCGCGTGAATATCACGCGCAAATGCTGAAACGCGTGTTTATGACCTTTGGCGCATGGTCTCACGTGCCAAAAATTGCTCACTAGGGACGAAGCGGTCGGAGGAAGTCGCCTCTGAAGACGAAGACGTCAAAATCACTGGGATTAGTGCCAGTCAAAAAGCCAAATTCACTGGAGAGTCCTGGAGAATGATGACTGGAAGGAAGGAGAACACTGGTAATGAATTCTGGAACTTGTCGTTGCTTTTGGAACTTTCCGGAGGGAGCCTTATGATTACTGACGGGAGATAAATTGGTCGGAAACACCCGAGATGATGCGCAAAGGCACTGGAATTTGGGAGCACCGGACACTAGAAGCTGAATCGGGCGTCGTAGGGAAGCCGGAGAGAACGCTTTTAGACCGGAGATGAAGCCGGAAACTTTAAGAGGGACGCCGGAGAAATTTCCAAAATATATCGCCGGAGAAGACCTGCCTTGCCGAAAATTAGCCAGGATTTGGCCGGGAGTTGATCAGGACTTGGACAGAAGATGAACGGTGGGAAGGCTGGGACAATAATAAAGAAAGAAAGAGAAAAAATAAAGAGAAATTGAGGGGAGGGAAAAATTAGGTCTAAGGATCAAACTTGCTCTGATACCATGAAAGAATGATTTCTCATAATGATTATTATTGATCATAAAGAGAATAAGTAGAGAGTACAAAGTATAAAAATAGACTAGTTCTAATATAACTCTAAACTTGCCAACAATATAAAATCAAATCTAATCATCTAAATGATTTATTTTAACACAATCTCTTTGATTTCATTGGTTAAAATATGCTGCCAACTGAAGTTGAAAGCTAGCTCTTTAACTTTGGTATTTTGACTCTGAGTCGAAAAGAATAATGATGGAAGTCAATACTATATTTTCCATCTTATGTTATCTGTATTTTCCATCTTGTGTATTTTTTTTTTGTAACATATTGATGTGTGTTATATTGTGTTCATGGGATTATTGTAATTTTATTTAGATATAATTTTCACTTTAGATGTTATTGGTGCAGGAATTCATGGATTGTAAAGAATTGAGAGGGATCTATACATTGCACTCTTTTTCCCTTAACCATCGGTTTTTTCCACTGGGTTTTCCAGGTTAAGATTTTTAATGAGACGATGTGATCCAATGGAAAATATAATTATTTTATAAGACATTATTCCAAAGATGACGGAAGGGAGGCAAAAGAAGAATTGCTGAAGTTATGGGGTGAAAAATGAATTTTTGAAGAGATATGGATTTGAAGAAAATAAAGATATTCACTTCCTATATTGATGGAGATTGTATTATCTTTTTCAAATGAAAATTCCTTAATTTTAGAATTGGAGAGGTTAAGCGTAACTACTTTCCTATAACTGATAGATACATAATGATTAATTCATCATTGCGTCTATGATCGATGTTAACTAATGCAAGTTATTTTGAGCCAATTACATTCATCGTGTATTTTCTAAATATTTATATTTGTTAGTTAGTTTTTTAATTCATATTTGATATTAGTTAGTTTGCATCATTAGTTTTAGATAAAATCTTGAATATTAAGTCGTGGTAGCTACACCAAAACTGTTTTATATTAGTAGGTATTTTTATTATAGTTATTGCTCTGTTACTCGTGGGATCGACTTTGCTTACTAATGTGCTAATTACATCTTGAGAGTTTGCAGATTATTCTGGTGAGTGAAACGACGTTCACCGTGTATTAACTTTCATTAAATGTAACCCAAAAAACATTTACAACTCACCTCTTCTCATTTCTATCTTCTAGCTACTTTGCCTCAATCATAAGCTTTGCACATAAGTTTTTAACCCTAGGTTTAAGCCATGCTCTACAAACTATACAATCCAAAATCTGATCTAGAACATTAACATTCTTCTTTACAGTTTGAAAACATATACTATTCCTTAGCTTCCATATTGCGTATATTGTCTCTGTTGTAGCCATTTTCAAGAGCTGCGATTTTACTTCCTTCCTGCTACATTCCTGCTGCAGTCATTTCAACTCATCTTTCCAGTTTTAAACACTTAAGATAATCCACACACAAGTTCAAATAAAACTCAAAAGTTTAAACTTGACACTATATAAGTCATGTGTCCTTATCCATTCAGGAGTGCATACAAAGTCAAGTCTGGACTTATTGAAGCGGCTACACTTCACACTTCATAAAGGTGAATCTCTTTAATTGTACACCTGCAAATGTACTTTGTCAAAATATCTATTAAGAATTTAAAACTTCAACCTAACTTCCATGCAGGTCCAAACATATTACTTCCGTGATATGAAATAATACGTTTCAATCTCTAACAATAGGCCTACCACGTTGAATTTTATTCTAACGTCGTATCAAAGAAAAATTCAGTATCCCATTATCAAAATTTTAACTATGCTTTAAACTCATCCCGATCACCGGATTTTTTATCAAGTTCCTAACTAGTCACTTCGTCAAGTGTTCTGCTAGATTGCGTTGATATCTTATAAAATCAATTCAAATCACACCATGAGTTATTAAGTCATGATTCATGCTATGAATAAACCTATCGGCTTAAGCCATAATAAAATTCCATCTACCGAATTCTGTAACCATTCTGCCTCTTTACCAGCAGTTCACATAACCATTTTGCCCTTTTCACCAGCAGTTGAGGTTTAAACTAATTTTCGTTTCACCGAGTAGAGAATGGTTAATTTACTTAAATACTCTCGTTTCCTTTCTTCTTCCTTTCAAGAGTCAACACATCCATATTACAAAAAAAATTAATACTGTGTTCCGATTCATTTTTCAAGAGTCAACACAACCGTATTATTAAATTATTGTATAATGTGTTCTGATTCATTTTTCAAGAGCCAGCACGTTTGTATTATAAAATTTTAGAATAATGTGTTCTGAATCATAAACCAATAAAGATATTTAAAATTTATATTCTCATAAGTTCATTTGTTTAAAAATAATATTATCAACAAATAAAATTAATAATGGTCAGAATTTGAGTGAATATATAGAACATTCATTTGTACCATTTACGCTTTACGAAAATAAACAAGGACAACCATGCATTTCATTAAAAATTCCCATCTTCGTAATGATGCCTTTCAAGGAATACACTGTCATGCATTTGATAAAAATTTCATCATCGTCGTGATGCTTTTTCATGATACACTATAATGTATTTGATAAAAAAAATTCATGATACTTTTTTAGGGATACACTGTCATGTATTTGATAAAAAAATTACATGCTTAATAAAATTGCATGTTTCATTGCGTACAACTCATGGTTAGTGCTAAAATACTTTTGATACGTATTATTCATTTTCTCAATGTTTCTAACAGTTTTACATATGCAATTAATTCTTTGTTTCATTGCAACAATGTGCAACAATCACATAACATTTTATAAATTTTACCAACATTGCCGTTTTATAAATTTACCTTTTACTTCATCCACAAGTCAAATTACTGTGTCCCTGGAATATATTTGTATTTGTTTCTTCCAACATTCTTATAAACCAAGGAAAGTACCAGTAAGGTTTCTTCCTCTGTTTTTAGGAAAATTAAATAACTACGCCATTCAAAATTGACAGCCAACAACATAATTGAACTGGTAAATTTGAAAAACATACCGAGATTATTCTGAAAGTTGAAAACTAACCGAGATGATTCTGACAGGAGAAGTTACGCATGCAACACCACCGTATCCATTGTACTTAATCCAATCATACATGCTCATCCTTTAAATGGTCACACGTTGGATAAAATGTTATCAGAGCCACGTTAAGATCTTGCGTCAGGTGATAGGCAAACCACACATTCACTGCGCCACTCTGATACAACTCTATTTTTACTATAAATAAGGTATCAACAACAGATAATCATCGTGGAATCTATGGGTTATAGGTCACCATGGTTACGATGCACAATTCTTATACAATTCTAGTGCATTATCCAATACGTTCAAAATATTATTCTTTAAGATTGTTGGAGTAGATGTTGTAATATTGTATTACATTAATACGGTATAATCACGCTTGGATGATTGTGGTGAAACTTTCTTGGATATCGAAGTTGCGTTACGTACGCGTTCCTAAAAGAGTAATTCGATCCTATTAAAGCCTCGGGTTACACGAATTCCCTTTGAGGATAAAATAATCGAGAAACCCTCACATTCTAGGCTTGAATCAGGAGAATAATTTTGATTAACTGTTTTCTGGTCGCTGCGTATGTCTGAGAAATTCACTTCGGTTTTGTGTTTCTGGCTGTTGCACCACCACATTCAATGTTTCGTTTCTGATGTCTTCCTTATCCTTTCAATTAAGAGGAGTTTGGAAATACACACCACCACATCAGAATTATAATAAACTCTAAAGTAATACATATTTCCACATTCTAGGACAAGTCATGTTAGTCATCACCAATACAATTAATCCTTATTTCATTAATCTGTAAACTCGTAGATAGTTTATACAAGTGTGCACTCCACACCGCCAAACTTGTTTTAACACCTCGAGTTCACAACTACTCAAATATAATTATAATTAAATAGCTTTGTATTTCATAAAACATCAACATAGTGATAGTTGGGGTCGCGCTCAAAATAATGGCGAGAAAAAGCATGCAAGTTTTATTTTTCAAGTAAAACCACCAATATAGGTGGGGATGATTATTTATGGCTCCTCGTACCAGTAACAAAATAAAATTGAGTCCCTATGAATTGGAAATTTTGATTTCTATCATTAGACAAAATATTTAAGGATAGAAACCAATTTTTCGCAAAAGGCTTTTACAAGAAGCAGAGGCCAAAACGTTGTCAGTTTTGTGAGCATCATGGTCTAGATTCATTCCTTTTTGTAGTGGATTCTTATTGATGATAAGTTATGAGCATCACCGTGAATGACCATCTGTACTTGATCCGAGATGTGTTTCATAGAAAGCTCAATCACTTATTGCAAGTTTTGCGTCCGCAATATAGGGGACTAAGCTAAATGATGAGACACCATGTTTTGTTCTCTATATACATGCTGAAAAAGAATCTGGTGTTGCTCCTGCATCTCCTCCAGTTGCCAAACATGTCTTTGGAACTTCCAAGGGAATGCTCTTTTGTGGGTGAGCATTTGTATAACCTGCAGTGAATCCATTTCTATAATCAATTAGAGAAAACCTTTCTGAATACAAAATGAAAGACCAATAATGCATGCCTTCAGTTCTGCATTTAAGGGTTCAATTTCACCAATCAGTAAGTTAGTAACCATGAAAATGACTTCAGCTCTTTGATTTTGAATTATGAAACCACCTGTAGGGTGATTCAATTTTGGCCATAATACATCTGTGTTAAGTTTAAAACCAACATCAAGAGGTTCCCATTTGTATGCCTTAACAATCTTAGGTTTAAGTGTTCTAAATTTTTGGATTAGTCCTTTATGTAAAAGTTCATGGCAATCATTTTTAAGGACCTGGGGATGAATAGTGAAAATGTCAACACACAACTTCAGCAACTTTAATTTCAAAACAGGTATATGTGGTCGAATATTATCAAAAATACACCTATTCCTAGCCTTTCAAATAATCCACACAAGTATACTAGCCCGGGCATGTGCAATTTTATTCTTGGTTTTCTTAAAACAATCTATAGGTCAAAAGAAGGATAAAAAATCAAATATATGTGGCAAATGAGTGTTTGGGAGATTTAGCAGTTTGTAGCATTCCGTCCAGAGCTCACGTGCAATGTAACACTCATTGAAACAATGGTTAATGGAGTTCTCATTGTCACAAAAGGAACATTTAGAGGCTAAATTGTAACAAATAAACCTCAAGATATCATCAAAGGAGTCAAAAATGTTTATCAATTTCCAAACAAAGATAGATATTTTTGGGAGGAAGTAGAGGGTTCCATGTCTTGTGGAGTGATGGTATTTTAGCTATAGGAGTATTAATAACCTTATAAACAGATGAGATAGAAAACTTACATGTAACTGAGGGCTTCCAGATAAGACAGTCGTCACTGTCAAAAAGTTGAATGTGTTCCAGCAATGCATTAACTATGTCTACACTAAAACCAATTAAACCATGCATTAGCTTATTAATCAAAATTGCCTTTTGCTGTAAAAAAAAATGAGCAATTATGAGATTGCGCTAAGGGTATTCATGTAAACCTATCCAATGATCGCAAAGAGAACCCTTACCCGTCTAGTTAGCCACCCGAAATTAGATGTACCTATGCCATAAGGTTAGATTCCGCAAAGATGTTCACCTTCTTGACCCTCCTCCATGGATCCGAAGATCTTGAGGAAACGGGTAGGGGCCAGATGAGTTTAGCCCATAAAGTTGTTTCTAACTGCAACTTCCAGTGAAGTTTTAAAGAAAAGCTTGTGATGATGGTGTCAAGATTTCTAAAATTTAGGCCGTTCTAAGCCAAAGGAAGACAGAGAGAATTCCAAGCCTTTCAATGTCTTTTATTGACAGATTCATAGTCCCCCAAAGAAAATCTCTAAAGATTTTTTCCATATGTTGTATTACATGCTTCGTGGTGCCATAACACACCAAATATGCTGAGAGATTGAGGTCAATACATGCTTAATTAAAATTGACCTATCTGACATGTTCAGACACTTATTTGTCCAATTTTTTACTTTGGATCTGACCCTCTCAATCATTTGCTGGAAGTAAGCATTCTTTTTTCTACCCTTAAACACTGGAACGCCAAGATAAATAAAAGGGAAGAAACCTTGCTGCATTAGAGTTAGTCTTTTTACCATGTCAATTCTATTAGGGCTGGTTGCTTTTATTAAAGTTGACAAGTTGAACCGATGCACTCTGGTAGTGCTTTAGGAACTTTACTAGATTAGTTATGGATTTTTTGGTTCCTTTAAAAAAACACTGTATCATCCGCATATGATATGTGTGAAATGTTTATTTTCCCAGATGGCATGCAAAATCTGTCCAGGTAGTTAAGTTGAAACATTTGTTTCAGTCCCTTATTCATTAGCTCCGTAATGAAGTTAAATAGTAAAGGGGAGAGTGGGTCTCCCTGTTTAAGACCTCTAGATGCTTGAAAAAAATCCATAAGGGGTACCATTTATAAGAAGTGAGAACCAGGACAACGCTACATTCCTAAGAATAACTGAGACGAAGTGTCCATGGAAGCCATATTTTAGGAGCAGTGAATTAAGCATCGGCCAAGAGACCCTATCGAAAACTTATGACATATCTAATTTAACTATCATGTTAAGTCCCCGAGTCCTACTATCCAGCATTCAAACCAACCTTTGCATTACTAGAATGTTATCTGAAATCTCTCTTCCTTGAATGAAGGCATATTGTTCAACATAGATGCATTTTTCAATAACTGGTTTCAGTCTATCACCAATAAGTTTTGAGAAAATTTTGTTAGAAAATTTTGAAAAACTAATCGAACGATAATTAGAGATGCTTTCAGGGGTCTGGACCTTTGGAATCAAAGTAATTAATGTGCTAGTTATTTTCTTAGGGATAGGAACACCCCCCAAAAATTCTTTCACAGCAGGTAACAAATTCAGCTTAATAATGTCCTAGCATGCTCTGTAAAACTTACAATTGAAGCCATCTAGCCCAAACAAACTATTCTCTCCAAAATTAAAAAACAATATCCTTTATCTCATGTACATCCACTTGCCTAAGTAAGTGAATATTGTCATCTTCAGTTATAACAGTTGGGATATAATTCATAAAATGTGTCAAATCTTGTCCAGATGGGTCAACATTTGAATCTGTTAGCAAGTTTTTAAAGAACTTCACACTAGTCTGACCTATTGAGTCTTGATCAGATATTATCTGATTTTGCTGCTTTCTTATTTTATGTATACCTAGCCTATCTTGTTTATCTTTCACACAATTGTGGAAAATTTTGGTGTTATGATCACCATTTTGAAGCCAAATGAGCTTGGATTTTTGTTGCCAGAAGACTTGCTCTTGCTTAAGAACTGGAGTGTACTTAGCATGTGCGTGTGCCAGTAAGAGTGAGTCCGAGTCTGTGAAGTTAAGGTCAAGTTTTTCTTCTAGTTTTGAGATGTTAGTTTCCAGCTTTTTTCTGATTAGAGAATATGTCACCGAATTCTCGTTTATTCCACTGTTTGTGACATGCTTTGAGCCTTGTTAATTTTAGAGATAAACATAACATACCCTGTTCATTTAATGGGATTGACCAATTATTCCTAACCAGCTCCAGAAATTGAGGATTTAGTAGCCACGTATTCCAGAATCTAAATGCCTTAGGGTAAGTTTTATCCGAAGTTTGAATGTCTAACACCAGTGGGGAGTGATCTGAGGGTCTTTTACTAAGTACTTGAACAGTGGCTATGGGATGTTTTTGAGACTATGCATTATTTGCCATAATTCTATCTAATCTCTTAAGCACCTTATAGGATTGCTTCCTATTGTTAGACCATGTAAAGAGGTTTCCGAGGGTGTCAATATCAGCAAGATTATTTGTATTCATGAAATCCAAGAAATCATTTATACTGTTTAGAGAGGGCTGTAAGGGTCCCTTATACTCCCCTATGGATTTAACTACATTAAAATCATCTGATAAAATACAAGGGGTGGTAGTATCTCCAAACGTTTCATGAATGGAGTTGAAAAGCTCCATTCTTTCCTTCCTATCATGCTTTCCATAGACAACATATAAATGGAATGAGAGGTGTAGATGTGAGCTAGTAATGGTGATAAGTGTGTAATGATCATTTGTTTTAATAACAAAACCAGTAAAAGTGTCTTTGAGCATGATCCACGAAGAGGCAAAAGCAGTATGAAAACCTAGTTGAGTTTTAAACTCTTCTAGCTTTTCCTGTTTTTCTTTGTCTCAATTATAACAAGTATAGATATCTTATGCAGGCTGATTAGTTTCCTTAGTCTACTAAGTGATCCCACCAAACCTCTAACATTCCATGACATGAGTTTAACATTCATAATGGAAACTTTTCTTTGAATTTGTACGCTTTATAATGTTAGGATTTTAAAAGAAATTCCTAATATTCTATTGAATATTAGAGATACATGTATCCCTAGAGTGTGAGGATCTCTCTTGTTGGTTGTTTTCACTGGCTGGTCCTGGACAAAGTTCTTAAACCGTTGGATTCCATCCTTCCCTACATGTGAGCTGTTGTTGTTGTATATGTACAATTTGCATAATTGAATCCATGTTTTCAATTTTGTTTCCTCTTTGGTCTGATGCATGTAGAGCAACCCCTGAGTCATGATGAGTAGGTTGTGGATCCTCATTAAGGGTCAGTGATACAACATCAGGTTGTGGATCCTCATTAAGGGCTAGTGAAATAACAAGTTGTGGTTGTTCCTAATGGTTAGAGGCAACATCAGGTTACGACTGAGCTAGTTCTGTTTGTGAGTCAGTATGTTCTGTTTCCTGCACTTGTTGTGAATGGCCTTGAAGAACTTTTCTTGTACGATCAGTTGAGTAAGTTATCCACAAGGGGTTAGATTTTTCCCCAGAATCTGACTAAATTGTTTAAATGTTGTGTCAAAAGAGTTATATCAAAGTTGAAAGTAGGAGCAGAAGCTTCCATATTTTGGAATTTGTGCATGATATCATCAGATGCTCTCCAATTTTAATGGGTTCTTCCAAGTTGATGTTGTTGAGATTTCTTTGACGGTTCACTGTTGTTAGCCTGCAGAAAATTTGAAGAACTGGACACAAAATCCATTTTACCCTTATTTTTCTGGTTAGCAGTATACTTGTAATCTCTTTTGGGCTGAGCTACATCTTGCTTAAAGTTCTTAGGTTTCTATGGTATGTCTTGGGCATCGGGTACTTGATTACCTACAGGCACATGAGTATGGTTT
>JAULKM010037994.1:0-13329 GCA_032355605.1 Rubia tinctorum
AATTGTACACTTTCCTAACACTTCTAGCACTTAATCATACAAACATTTCATATTCTCAAACAACCCATAACATAAATAAAGTAAACAAAAACATAAATGGCACAATAAATACTTCACAACAAATGCTCATGAAAGAGTATAACAGAGTCTTACTAAATGGGTTTGGAAGCTTCAATCAATTGCTCCCAAGTGATAACTAGCCTAGATAATGAAAACCCATAAAAAATATACAAGAATTCATGGAAGAAATAAAAAAATAAGAAAAGATGATGAAAAACTAGGGTTTTGAGGTCCAAAGTCAGGCTTGGACAAATGGGGAAGAAAGGGGGCTATTTATAGGCAAATTTGGTCAAGAAAAGTAAAAAAGTGTAGCAGAGGTGCGCGGGGTGCGAGTCGGGCGTGCACGAAACCCCCCAGCGCGTGGCCACGAGCATGAAAGGGCAAGCCCTTATGTTATGGTGATGAGAGGTGTTTCCCCTTGAGTTTTGAGCACGTGGACGGGCACCTAAGTGAGCGGGCCGCGAGCCTGTCGGTCCCTCTTTTCTTCAACTTCTTTACGTTGCTACAAGTAAGCCACTGATCCGATTTGGGAGTCAATTTTATAGTACTCGAGAAGAGGAAACCAATGGTACTACCCTTGGAGGCTAAATTGTCTCGGATAATTATAAGAATTTGGTCCAAACTTCCGGGTCACAATTCATCCACTTCTTTTTCTTCCTTCTTCGACCCTTCTATCTTCTACCACGTTTTAACTCGTAGCCTTCAATATTCTACCATACTTGTGCATGGCATTCACTAAAACACTCCAAAGTTCTTACAAGAAATCTACAAATTAATCTCACAAAAAGGAATATAGATGCTCGTGAGGACCAAAAATCCATTAGACTAAAAATGGGATACAAAATGAAGGATTTAGATATGAAAACCAAAAATGGTTATCTAAAACCCTTATGATGTAAACCTACCTAAATATAGTAATCGTCCAACGAAAAGATAACAAAAGAGATGTTAATTTCTTTAAAAAATACATGCATTTGACGTCTCATCAAGTTGCACGAGATGTCGAATCATTTGCCTCTCTAGAACTAGGGACGGTGTCCATAGTGGAGTACCGGAGATGTATTTTGCTTACTCTCATATCTAACTGTTGCTACCTACGCAAGGCTTTGTTCCTTTAAGAGGGGGCACATTAGCATTGGGAGTGATTTTTACGGGTAAAGAGGAGCGGATCCATAATTCGATTGACGCAATTTCCTTAATTAAAGAGGCGATGTTGATATCCTATAAGAAGATGGTGCAACTTTGCGCGACATATATTTGGAATGGCCGACTATCACCCAAACATTGACAAAGGGAACCGTACAAATTATGAGTTGGAAGAACGTTTCAATAGATTTTCAACTATAAAAGACAATTGGGATGGAAAACCTAATTCAATTGAAAATATGATGCACATTTGCAATGTCAAATTTCATGGACAGATTGTGGTCGAATCCATCCCGAGTAATGTGGTTCTAACCTTTCGTGATAAATTTAAAACATGAGGAGTATGGGATGGAATTGGAGGTTGGTATTATTTCATTATATATTGATGGAAATTGCATGGAATTTAAGTCGAGTTGTGCTGAACTGATGTTATCAATTATGGAAATAAATAAGGGAGGAATTATGGGAGGTTAAAGAAGTGGTTAGAAATGTTGAACTAATATGTTTGAATTATGGAGATTTGTGTTGTATGAGAGAAATGTGAATTTTCAAGGTGATTGTTGGGCACAACGTTTCAAGGGTAATTCTGTAAAAAATATTGATAAAATTGATGATGTCCAAAGGATATTCTGATCAAGTAGGAACTATATGGTAGAAGTTACGAGATTTAAGGGAGGAACTTGAACAAATGATAAATTTGAAAAACTCTGTTTGTAGGAGGATATTTCTAAACTTTATTTTTTTGATTATCTCAATAGGGGAGCTCTTAAGTTGTGGGTAGAGATCGTGACAACCTCCGAAGGGGGAGTCCATCCTTGGATCTATGTTAGTGATATTGTTTCTTCGTGACAAACTCCTTGTGACAAACAGCTTGTGGAATTCATGATTCTAAATTTCCAATAGTTGTACTTCACTTGTTATAGATTAGGACAAGACTTTAATTTTCCACCTTGATGTTTAATAGAACATTTTCTGGTGATAGCCAGACCTAAGTTTGGACTTGATTTGCGGAACTTTTAATTTGGTGGTAAAAATCCACGATCCAATGTCAAACCCAATCAAACGACGATTCCAACATCAGCTTTCCACATCACAATATCTTGCCCAATTAAATGATGATCCCAATAAGGGCCCAATAACCTAACATGGGCTATAATGCCATGTTAAATTTCAAGATATGGATTTTTCATCTTAAACCAATTGATAATAAGAGCAGTGAACCAAATAAATTGAATATTTTAACTTTTTTATTTGGGATTTTTCATCCCAAATAAATTGAATATTTTAACTTTTTAAAAAAATCAACTAAAACAATTTTCGACAATTATTATGTTTATTTATGTGCATATTTTTTTTGAAAAAATAATAATTTAAATATATATGTTATGTTGAATCCAACAACATAGAATACTACTCTCGTACCAGCAGTAATGACATATTTATTTTTTCACACTCTTCAATGATTATGTTTGACCCACTAGTAGAGAGCCTGCTTTTAAAATGTAATCCCTCCTTTCCCATTTAAAGCTGGTTTTAGTCGATTTAAGACAGTTTTTCAATAACTGCCTTCAAGTAGGGTTAATTAAAGGCGTTTCAAGGTATAACCTCCTTTAACTAACCCTAATTTAAGGTGGTTATTCCATACTGCCTTTAAATATGACACTTTACAAACTTGGAATTGGGGGACGAGTGCTTTTACAATCTCGAAAAAAATGTTGTGACTACGAACAAAAAAGAAATACAATTTCAGCATTCATAAAATATTTGGCTCTATTTTTAGAACTTGGAAAAAGATTTATCGTGGCTTAATGAGTGTGGAAACCTTACAAGTTTGAAAACGACCCTGTATTTAAAAAAGGCAATTTAGCTTAAAATGCCACAGAACCCTACATCTTTGAAGAATTAGCTCATTTATATCCTACCAATTATTGAAGAAAAGTTTTTGGGTTTTGTAATTCATCATTTGGCATTGGAGAAGGTTAGTTTTATCTAGTTATTGATTTTCTTGAAATAATATAGGGTTTATTTAATACTTCATAAATATCCATATTCATGTTATGATTTGAGATTTGGTAGGGGTATGCTTATTTTTGAATGGATCCTCATGTGTTGCATTTTAATTTTTAGGATAATGGATCTAGAAGAACTAATTGGTAATGATCTTAAGAAATTACTGGACTATATGCCATTGGTTGAATCTTTTGCTGTGTTTTCGTTTGAACATGACTCTAAAAATGAATCTTCGCGGGCATGATGCCCGTGTAAGGATTTTAGAAATGATACGTATTTAAGGAGGTAGAAGATGCGGGAACATCTTATGATGAGAGGCTTCCAAACTACTTATCTTGTCCATTTTGTAATAAGGACACAATTTTTTGGTCAATTAAAGCACAATTTTAAGACCGTTTATCAGGGGCACAATCGATTTCTTCTCGATGGGTATCCATGGTGAATGGCAAAAAAATCGTTCAATGGGTAAGAGGATGCACGACCGGCTCTGGTTCCACGTTCAGGTACACAGATTTATGAAACTGTTATGAATTTCTTGAATGACTTTGGAAAAAAAAGAAAAGAAAAGCAGCAGTTCAAGATAGTTGGAAGAAATGTTCCATTTTTTTCAACCTACCTTATTGGAAACATTTGGATGTCAGACATTTTTTTACATTATGCACATTGAGAAGAATGTTTGTGATTCTCTGGTAGGGACGTTGTTAAATACCCCCGCAAATATGAAGGATGGAGTAAATGCCAGGATAGATTTGGTTGAGTTGGGTATTCGCAAGAATCTATGGCTAATGACTACTGGTGATGAATGTTATTTTTCCCCCGCTTGCTATTCATTGTCTCAATCAGAGAAGAAATCTGTTTGTGAGACCCTTAGTAGTGTGAAAGTGCTCGGTGCATACTCGTTCAACATTATCAGTTGTGTGTTAGTCGAGGAGTTAAGGTTAAGTGGGTTGAAGTCACACGATTGTCACAACCTAATGCAGGCATTGAATGTCATTTCCATTAGATCTACATTTCCCTCACATGTATGATTGTGCATCATGAAGCTCTATTTTTTTTTCAAATCCAATTTTCGTAAAAGTATTAGTGTATCGAAGTTGGATAGGTTGGAAGTAATGATTATTGAAGTTCTGTACCGTATGAAAATTTATTTCCCTCCATTTTTTTACATTATGGTCCACTTGATTCTCCACTTGGTGAGGGAGATAAAGCTATGTGGTTCATTTTTTCTCGGATGGATATACTCGTTCGAGAGGTACATGAAAATCTTCAAGCACTTTGTGAAAAATTGGTATAAGCCAGATGCTAGCATTGTGCAGCGATACGTAACAGAAAAGGCCATTGAGTTTTGCATGGATTATATGAAGGAAGTTTAATCAGAAGGTGTTCAAATCGGTAGACACGAAGGGAGGTTGGAAGGAGTAAGGGTAAGACAGAGTAAACTGTTTAATCCAAGTGCGGAAGATTTATCCGCTGAACATCTATATGTTCTGCGCAATCACAAGGATGTCGTTCCGTGCACAGAGATTCATATGGATGCTATATGAGTGGGCCACCATAATTTCAATGGGTCTTGGGTCCTCCAATTGCATACCAGGATATTTGCATCACTGTTGCGGGAATATGTTGATGTCGGAGAATATCCTTCGAAGGTTAAATGGTTGGCTCATAGACCATTAGGGACCATTCTTTCATATGTCGGCTATGACATCAATCAGTTTAATTTTTTTATGAAATCAATAGATGATAAGAGTGTCAGACAAAATAGTGGAGTGTCTCCTATCTCTGAAGCATTGCACGTTGGAAATGGGGGTGATGATAATCAGCAGTATGCCCTTAAGTGTTACCGTGGAACAATTTCTAAAATTTGGGAGCTTGACTATGTTAGTATGCATGTGTTAGTTTTTAAATATTAGTTAGTCGATAGTAACAATAGGTAGCTCATCAGGCATTTGAGCTTCACCCTTGTCGATAGAAGTCAAGTTGGATGGAAGAACGGCCCATTCATATTGGCATCCCAAGCGGACCAGGTGTTCTATGTCAGGGATCCAATTTATCCTAGGTGGAAGATTGGTGTTGAAGGGAAATGTGATTTTTGTTAAAGAAAACACGTTGGAGTAAATAATTGGATTTGGATGCCACATAGCGACTTTTGGACTCGAATAAGTCATGTTGCTCGAGAAGGATGATCGGAGTCTTCACAATTTCCAAGGTCGTAGTGACCATTATGAGGGAATGTTGATCGATAGTAAGGGGAAAATCACACGTAGGAAGTGGAAATCAAAGAATGTGGTGATCAAGAAAAGGAAACATAAGAAGTAAGTTATCTGATATCAAATGTTGGCTTGTAGGTTTTGAGATTTTGTAAACTAGTAGGGTATTTAGTTGTATGATGTAACTCTTTTTGTTATTAAATGCATTAAAATTTCCGAATTCGGAAATGAAATTCGACTCTTCACATCATAAGTCAGGAAAAGTTTCCGAGACAGGAAATATATTTTTGGGGAAAATGGGTGCTTAAAAATTTCAAGAGTAGGGCCGGAATGGGGACAAGATTTTGGAAAGTAAGTTTACGAGCTCGGAAACATCATCGTGCCTTTTGGTTGAAAACTAATGAATTCTTTCCGAGCTCGGAAAGACATCCTATCCAGTCAAATCAAAGGCAAGATGGTTTTTCGATCTCGAAAAACTGTCTTGTGCTCAGGAAAATTACATACTTCACCGACACTTTCACTAATAGGAAAACCTTTGGAATTAATGAATACATCCCTAAAACAAGTAACATAAAAGAAAGTGAAAATTCAACATCATTAACTTAGGGATTTAAAAAACGTTCACTATCTCAAGACTTCCAACATCTTGATGTGAGAATAGAATTCTAACATCTTCAAGACTTCCAACATCCGAAATGTGAAAATAGCCATAAAACTAGACGCAAAATCAAACTATCCGAAAATGACAAGACATTCTCATATTTTGTCTTGCATCCTATTAGTGCTAGATTCTTCCTCCTTCATCTTGCCCTACCTTGACCAACATTTCCATATTCCATCACATGATCACCATTACCACCTTCATCATCTTCACTATCCGAGAAGACCGGTTTGATGTTCGGAGCCTCTTCATCGTCGCTCAACTCCAAATGGAGGCCTTTTGCTTCCATGAACGCAACATGCTGTGAATGAGTGCGGGTCAACATATCTTGTGTTTCAGTTATATCCGCACGTATCAGTCAAAGTACTTCCTCAACCAAGCTTTCCAACAGCTTCTTGTACCTGTCATTCAATATTGAAACATTAATTTTCATATTGTACTTAATTCATGTCTATAAAGTAAACTATTTTCATTTTACCGAAGCTAGATGACTCGACCATTCCTGCTTCCGCTTCGCGAGCCATCTTCACAATCTTAGCCTTCTAACCATGTACTGCACAGAAGCACCACTTTCCGCTAAAGTCTTGCTGGAGCCCTTTTGTTTTGGAACCAATTATTATCATAGTATTCCATTCGAATATTTTTATCCTTAGAAATTACGCCCTCCTTCTTCAGTATGGTGGTTATCAAACCACCATAGGGAAGATCTTTCTTCTTTATCTGTGCAACCTTCATCATGAACGAGATGATAGTGAAGCTAGGTTTATCTTTCTACCCTCCATGATATAGTAAAATATCATGAGGTTAGAAATAGTTGGTTCACAAGTATGGCCACTCGTTGGGAAAACATTAAGGCATATCCATTCAAAGATGAGACGTTATTCTACAGTCAAGACACCAATATCAAAACTATCTGCTTTTCCTGGACTAGATCCTTGTCTCTTAAAACTATTCTTATCCATAGCTATAAGACAAAGAGGAGTAGCATCTATTACGCCCGGACAAACATGTGTGTGATAAATATCGAGGGGACCATTGGGATTATCGGGCCTTAATTTTTCAGGGGAGGTGTAGGGCAATCTAGGGCAGTGTTTATTGTATGTGTGGTCATGGTATATCTTTCCCATTGACCCTAGTTACATCTCATTTATTAAAAGTTTGCCCTAAAATTGTATAACTTTATCAATGTGAATGGCCTCATCCATACACAAAAGCTTCTCTAAATGTTAGGTTTTGAAATGTGCTAGCAAATGCTCTAATCCTAAACTTTCAAAGTCCGAAGATAGTATAACTTTAGAATTGATAACTTTTATCTTCAAACAATAAAAATACCTTTTCTCGGCAGCTTCGTTGAAGAATTTTCTAGTTTACCCAATCTCCGTGAAATTAGCGATGACTCTGATCGCTTGCCTTTGACCTAGGACCCAAGCTCTTACGTCTTATCATCAACAGTTGGGAGGGATTTCTAGCTTTTGGGAATTGGGAATTAAGGGTTTTGGTAGATATAATTTTGAACATGTTTGTGGGTTTTCTTAATCAGTCGGCCATTTTTTTAAACTTAAAAAGAGTTTCCAAACTCGAAAATGTTTCTTTTCTACAGTTTAAAAGCGACGATGAATTTCCAGGGTCGGAAAATTATGGATAAAGAGTTTTTGAGTTCTGAAACCCTTTTGATCGAGGAAAAGCGAACCCCGAACCCTAACCAAAATTCCATTTTATCACCAATCTTCTGTGTAACCTTTTGATGATTTGAGGTTTGTCTTCCATTCTACTTGTCTTCTACTCAAATTTCTCTCTTACATTTATATTTTCCATAGAATTTTTGTATCATATGAATGTATGAGCTATGAGGGAGTACTTCATACCTTTTGATCGATTAAAAGGGTGAATATACTCTTCAATTAGTAGTTAGGGTTTGTATAAATGAGCAAATTCAAATATGCTTGGTTCATGCATTCTACGGTTTGCATTTAATTATTCATAGTATTTCTATTTGAAGTGGGTTTGTTATTAAATAAAATTTATATATAAGTGTGCTTAAATTCTATTTATATGTTCAATTACTAGGGATTCATCCAACACTTATCTTACATATTATGCCCTTCATTTAAGTATTACTAACTTGTCAGGGTACGAGGTTAAGTTATTTTTTGGTATCTTCGTAAATGTAGCACTCAAAATGGCAACTAGGAAACAGACTTGTGACGATGTGTCACAGTCCAAAATTGTCAATCCCCCCAACAATAGAGTCGACATAGGATGAGAATGACGGTGTGGGAGAGGTAGGAAGACAACAAAATCATTGTAGATCCTTAAAGCATAGAATGGCTAGGAAAGAGTTAATGTCGTTGATTTTCGACAAGTTGGGCAATTGTGTTTTGGAGCAACGTGCCAAATGGTCTAGTTGGGTGGCGAAGGTTGGTAGAAAAAGAGTAGATACCTGCTACAAATCTTGGCATGATGTCCCAAAAGATTACGAGGACACCTTGTGGATGGAATGCAAGGTAGCTATAGTGAAACTTTTTTCCTACATTTTTCATGTACAATTTTACTTCAAGTGTAAAATCAACTGCATATCCTTGTATTGCGTAATCCTCGTAGAAGCCTTTTCAAATCGAAGCAGAAGATTTGGGGGTTTTGAAAAAGAAGGTTATGTTCATGATTTCCAAGAGTTGGTGTGAACATAAGTGTACTTTATCCAGAGACTACATATTTAGCAATGAGAAAGGTGATCGTCCATGGGTAAAACATACGTACATTCAACGGATAGTTGGGAGATTAATAAAAGAAGGGCATTGGAGAATAATGATAACGTTAGTGAGCAAACTTCATGTTATTAGTGTGATTGATAAGCTTACAATGTCTATAGTGATAACCTAAAAGTAACATCCAACTTAGGGTACAAGGGAAGAAAAACAATGCATTGCTTGGGAGAATAAAATTTTTCACCGTTTGAGTCATGGGGGTTACGGTTATGCAAAAATAAAGATAGTGAAAGAGCGTCTAGAAAAACATGTGCAAATTGCAATAGCGGGCGGGATAACAGAAGATGAAGCAAGGTCTTCGGTGCAACAGATAAACGTGGCCAACATTGAGAGGTGTGATTTATTTCTCAGAGGTCGACAAAACAAACATGGTGCATATAACATGGATGAAGAGAAAGAAATTGCTGAAATGTGGTACATAGATTTTGTTTGTGATTAAAGTATTCATTCTAACTATGTTAATTGCGGCTCAAAATAACTAAGGTTTCCCTAATTTTGTTTGTCAAAAGGAAAATTGAAAATGACCAATTGCAAGGGCATTTCATTTCATTTCAAGGGATAAACAAGACATCCTTTGTGAAGCCATGAAAAAATCCGACTACCCGGGCCGTGTTAGGGGCTTGGGTAGTTTTTTGACCCAATGAAAACATTTCGGAATCGTAGGGTCCTAAAATGGAGCAAAATCCTCAATAATCCATGCCTTGCAAAATAAAAAGCCCAACTCCATGATAAACACATTAAGCAAGAACATATTCTGATTCAGAGGTTGGTCCAACACACCGGGCTAGTTCTACTGGAAAATTTAGATGACTTGACGCCTGATTGGAAACCTCCATTAGTGAGTTCATGACACTCATCTGGTGACATGGAGGTCAATCACAAGGCAATTTTTTTCAAAACCAAGAACCGAGAGGCAACTCTTCAAACTCGACGACCTTAAGGATTCCATTCTTGCAATTGACAAAAAGGTCTGGGTGATACTTCTCTTAATTATGTCAATTTGAACTGAGTTTAATATTTAATAGTGATATTGATTGTGATTTATAAATCATGTCCGTGTGAAGTATACATTGATCAAGACATTGGTGGTAGGTTACTACATATAGCCAATGGAATTTTGCATGAGTGGATGAAACATCAGCACTATGTACCAATTGCTGAAGGTCTTTCAAGGTTTTCTTTGGAGAAATCTTTGGGGATGGGTGCCCATTTGCCAGTCCAGGAAGGAGAATACAAGAATGTGGGCCCAGCTTCGGGAATGTTCCTCACATGGCCCCGTAGACTTATATACGCCGATCCTATCGAGGATCGACATTTGAAGGGACCAAGGCCTCCATCATCAAACTCGATGAAGAAAACACCAAAACAGGTGAAATCAAAGCCCAAACCAGTGCCAACAACACCAACTAGGGTTAGACCTCCATTGGAAAGTACGCAAATCCCACTAGACATGCTAGTCTTTGTACAAGTCCTTTATAATATGCTACAACCTTATGATCGAAACTCAACATATGCATTCTTGGGAATTGAATGTGTATTCGGATGCAAATGATAAATCATGACGTTATGGAGAGATTTTGAGGACATGTAGAGATGTGAGCAAGTTAATTAAGCGATGATGTCGATCTACACCTTGTAAGTGATTTTCCTTATTTTTCTTTCTAAATTACATTTCAATTACACTGACACTTATTACATAAAATACATACTACGAAATTATCTAGGTACATGTTTTTTGCAAGTAATCAAAGGAAGGGGTGGATAGGATACATGTGCGCGGTCATGGTACATGAAATTTGTTGTAAAATACAAGAGAGGATCAACTACATTCTCAAATGCCTTGGACGAAAGGAAAAGAGCATTTTCATTGCGCTATATATTGAGAGGTTATTTGCAACTTTCATTTTCTATACAAACATCGTTTCCGCATATTGCTAATAGCATTAAAAAAAACTTATTCATGAAACATTGGAGATTATTATTGATTGTCCCCGAAATGAATAAAGTGTAGTAGATGGATCCCCTCCACTTCCAGTTGTCCGATGCATTCGTTGAGAATTTGGAATCTTCAAATAGTCAGGAACTAAATTATGCGTTTCAAGTGGTCGAAATCAAGGTAATCTACCTATATGTTGATTTCAAAAATACTTTGCATAATTGGTGCAATAGTCTTAATAATTTATGTTTTCTTACATAAAGTGGAAAAAACAGTCCCATACTTGGGAGTGCGGCTATTGCGTCATGTTATATGCGACCTAGTGCATAGACAAAATCCGGGAAGATGAACTTGAACTTGACAAAGTAAGTGTACAATGGTTCTTGGTAATATTTCAAAATATCCTCTGCTAAATATTTATTATAATAATGTTATTTACAGATTTTAAAAAAGGATTGGAAACCCTACTCGCAAGATGATGTCAATAGTGCACGAAATTCATCGGCTAAACATCTCATTCTCAATCAGTCCGCAGCACTGGGGAATCCCGATATTGGTAGAGACACTCAACTTAGATAAACATTGAACCGTATAAATGTCTAAATATATTTGTAGTGAATTCTATTCCTGTCTGTAGATTATTGCTTGGTTAACATTATCTATAGATTTTTGATTAGGTGAAACATATTATCGTGTATTTTTTTCTTCAAATTATGGCTGTGTATCAAGGCAGTTTTTGTGCCGGGATAACGGTGATGTGAAATTTTCACCACTACAGCAGAATGAAATTCTAAAACTGGAAGCTAATTTCGTTTCTTTTATTTTCATATACCATAGGCCATAATAGATTTTACAAATTCGGAAAAATGCGACACAATCATGTTTCCAAGTTCAAAAATGATTTCATGGTGAGCATTTACAAATTTCCAGATTGGGACTGGAAACGCCACAAGAATCCGGAAACTAAAATTCAATTATGAAAGGAACAAAACATGGCTATTACAGATTTCTGAGTTCGGAATATATGTTTTTCCAGTATCAGAAACTTCTGTGAGGTACGACTGCGGTAGCAACATTTCCAATTTCGGAAATAAATTGAAGGCGGTTCCTTGATACATTTAAAGGCGGTTTTTAACCGCCTTCTTTTTCTACTTTTAAAGGCAGTTCCAGGAACCGTCTTCTTTTCAGATTTATTAAAGGAAGAACCAACAAAGGGAGTTAGAAAGTGCCTTTGTAATGCCAATAGAACCGCCTTTAATAGCCCCATCCTAAACTAGTGACCGTCAATATCTCTAGTTACATATATCAATTCAGCATAAAAAATTAATATTTAGAAAATATATGTTAAGATGATTTCAACAATATCTCACATGATAGATTTATTATAATATTTATTTATTTATTTTTATGGCCAAAGTTTACCAAATCTGACTTTGAAAAAGTAAATATGTCATTACTGGTGGGATGGAAGGAGTAGATAATGGTATTACATATATAATAATAGAATTTACTAGTCGAATTTGATTCAGTTTGACTTTTAAAAGTCAAAACATGCCACTTTTTGTGCGGCGGTTGAAGTATTAATTAGCCTTTTAGTCTTTAAGAAACTATATATTTCAACAATATATATATTATTTAATTAATTGTTCATAATTCTCGTTTTTAACCGATTAACCACAAGACACGATTTAATTTTATAATTGATGTAACTAATGGAGAGTTTGATGTTTGTTTTTTATTTAATGCAACGATGTTACTATAAGTTTAAAAAAACTCTTAAAATGCATCACAATGAATAAATAATTTTAGTTTGATTCTAAAATTATTGAAATGAGATTTTTAGAATTGGTCTAACAAGAGAATTTCCATTCATTGTTTTTACATAAATCTCTCTAAATGTGAAAATTGGAAGGGATTAGTGACACCCAATCCCTTTGTGTTTCGCCAACATAGTGAATCCAAAATCATGTCGTAGTTTCTGTATCATGCGTAGGTGACAGTAATTAAGTACGTATAAATGATTTTGATGGAAAACAGTCTGTAAAAACGTTCGCCGACACATACAAGAAGCAAGAAACACAAAACGTACAGAATCAAATGAACAAGCATAAATATAATTTTTCTAAACTGAACTCAGTATTTGTATTATGTACGCAGACAAAATCATTTACTTTACTGCCTCTCAAGATCCACGGAAGAACAACGTTCATCGTTTGATCCAACGTGTAGAACCCGGTTCGAAGATCTGTGATCCCAAATCTTCCGAAACGAACTCAAACGGGAGCTCGAAGATCCATTGGTCATTGTTGCTGAGCCACCACCGCTCGCCGCCCCTATTTCTGTACAGGCCGCACATTCTAAAGGCGGAGCCGTCGGCCCGATCAAAACGGGAAGCCGAATCGCACCCTCCCTTGGCTCAGGCAGCACCGCCATTAATACTCCAGGCTTAGGTTCAGCTCCAGTACGGCAAATCGGGCACGTTGACTGGGAACCAAGCCATTTGTCAATGCAGTCAGCGTGAAAAGTATGGCCACAGTTGGG